>VCJN01002677.1:0-153294 GCA_006384855.1 Tetraselmis striata
CACGGCCGTGATCATCGACCCTCGGGATTTGGAAGACCTCTTGCCCCGGGCGTACCAAGACTGCCCCCCCCCCCCCCCCCACACACACACACACACACGCCCGAGCCTCTGGCGACCCCGTAACGACGAGGCCGACCGCTACCTCACTAAGGCCAACAAGACTGCGTCGCGCGACGAGTACCGCCACCTACTGTGCTATGGCGTCTACCGCCCCGCCGCTAACGCGGAGGTTAAGACAGCTCTGGCTACGCTTCGCGCGCCCGATTACCCCACGCAAGACCGCGTCGACGCCCTCGACCTACTCGACGCCGCGCACCGCAAACTTGAAGCAATGGGCGACGCGGATGAGGCCAGGCTCACCTACCATCGACGCTTCAAGGCCAAGAAGGCCCTCACCCGCGAGGAGCAAGTCGCCGAGCGACTCATCTACTCCCGGGTCTTCGACACCGCCGAGCATGAGCGCTCCGTCAACGTCGTCGACGGCCTCATGGCAGCGCTCGAGGACAAGCGCCTCGAGGTCAGCCTCGCGGCTGCGGCCAAGGCACATGCGTCAGCGACCTTCAAGAGGCAAGCAACGGAGCGCGTCACCGACCGCGACAAGGCGCGGAAGGAAGAGGACAAGGCGTCGCGCGAGAGGTGGGAGCAGCGCCGCCTCGAGGCGGACGCCAAGAACCGCGACAAGACACGCGACTCACGGTATGGCGCGCCGCGCCGACAGCTGATGCCCCAACTCCGACTATATGCGTCATCGCGCAAGGCGGAGTTGGCGGCACTGGCAAGACATTGGCGCGAGTGCGCAAGTGACGAGCTGGATACGGGATGTCGTACGCGTGCCTTTCCGCTACAACCGGCCATCCCCAAGATTCAACCAAGGCGTCTCGTTCAACGACGCGACCCCTGCCCAACTCAAGTTCCGCACCGCCGAACTAGGACGCTTTACGGCGGCCGGCACGTGGAAGAAGTCGTCGTGCGCATGGTGGGTGTCCCGGGCGTTCTTCGTTCCGAAGCCCGGCGACAACCAGTGGCGTTTCATCATCGACATCCGCGTACTCAACACCTGCGCACGCAAGCGACTACGGATGGAGAAACCCAAGGGCGTCCGACACTTGCCCGCGAAAGGGGACTACATGTTTTCGTTCGACCTGCACGGCGGCTTCTATGCCATGGGCATCGCGCCCTCCGACCGCGACGTTCACAATGACGTTCGTCAAGCACCTACGCTCTCCGACTATCCCCGATGCGCCTGGCAGTGTCCCACGGTCGCGCCGCTGGCTGCGCAGCGGGCGGGGGAGGGGGGTGCGCATCTTACCATACGTCGACGATTTCTTGATGTTCGCCTCGTCGGAGCCGAAGGCGCTGGAGCTCCGCCCGCGCGTCGCCGACTTGCTAGACAGCCTTGGCCTGCAGCGCAACCCCGCCAAAGGGCTGTGGGAGCGGGTCCAGTACGGCCAGCACGTGGGGGTGGACATCGACACAGCCACGGGATATTTTTAATGCCCCGGCGGACAAACTGCAGCGGCTCGCGCGCCAAGCCAAGCAACTGTAGCAGCGCGCTGCCCGCGACGCCCGTTGGCTGCCCGTGCGGGAGCTGCAGTCGCTCGCTGGGCGGGCTCAATACATGCACTTGGCAATCCCGGCCGCGCGCTTCTACCTGCGGGAGCTCCACGACGTGGTGGGCTCCAAGTGGGGCGGCCGAGTGCGCGCGACACATACACCAGATGCGGCGCGACTTGCAGTGGTGGACCACCGTGCCGACTCAGTCCAACGCCCGCCCTATCCACCGCCCTGTGGAGACGGCCTACATGCACGACTGCGACAGCTCCGGCTACGGTTGGGGTGCGGTGCTGAATGGCAGGCTGGAGGCGCGGGGTTCTGGGGGGCAGCCGACGAGCGCCAGCACATCACCTGAAATAAAGAACAGAAGGCCGTCCGGCTGGCAGTGGAGTCTTTCCTGCCGCACCTCGCCGGCGGTCGCCGCGTGTTGCTGCACGAGGACAAGCATGCGGTGGGCAACGTCCTTGCTGGCCTGACCTCCCGCTCTCCGGAGATGATGGCAGAACTACGCAAGCTATGGTACATGTTGGACAACAACGGCGTTAGTACACATCAGAGCCCGCTACATCCGGTCCGCCGCGAACGTCTGGGCGGATCGACTGAGCCGACACCTCGACAGCGACGACTGGCAACCGGACCCCGTCATATTCGCAGAGCTGGAGGCCATGTGGGGTGCGCACTCGATCGATCCGTTCGCATAAGCCCTGATCGCGATGCTACCACGCTACAACGCTGCGTGGTTGGACCCCGGCTGCGAGGCGGTAGACTCCCTGCACATGTCCGATGCGGAGTGGCGTCGCGAGAACAACTACTGCAGCCCCCCTAGCCGCTTCTGCCGGACCTGGTGCAGAAGCTGCGCCAGAGCGGCGCGGCCGCTACCGTCGTGACCCTTCGCTGGGAGGGCAAGGAGTGGCACCATGCACTTACCGAGATGGCGGTGGCGGAGCGCGTGGTACTGCCTCGCCGCGATCTTTTCCGGCCGGGGACCTTCCAAAGCACATCCTCTCAGATAGCGCAGTCTCCCTTCACCTAATAGAGCGCATGATGTACCGGCCGGTCACCTTACGACGCCACGCTCACAAAACACTACTCGAGCATATAGTACGCCAACTCCGACACCGAGCGGACTTGGGACTCCGGACCATCCTCCAGAACGTCAAAACCCATATATTGGGTCGAAGGCAACGAACAAGCCGACACCACCGCCAAGTAGGCAACGCATGCAGCAGCCACCCCCACCGCCGACACCAAGTAGCCAACGGGACCATCCCACCTGACACTATCGTAACCGTAGGCGCAACTCCCGAACCAACCGATGACGTGTGGTTGAACCCATGCCAAGGCACGCCGACCACCACTCACACCCCCCACAACTTGAAAGCCGCCCTTCGAAAACACGCCAACGCGACAACAGGCTGCGACGCTTTCGACGAAACCCTACACTCCCACCTCATAGACCAGGCGTTGGCCACATGTGTAATGCCGGACCTCGTTACCCCCTCGGACATCACCACCTCGGAAAGAATCCACAGGCTGGAATTCACGTGGGGAACACACTCAAGCCGAATGAGACGCACATGCCAGCCGTCCTTCACATGCGGGAAATGCGGACAACACCTCAGCAACGGCCACATGGCAGGCAATTGCTCCTCCATTGCCGGCCTAAAGACAGACCGACACAATAGCACGCCTAAACTCCTCCTCAACGAGCTGGACGTCCTAAACGGCGGTCGCTGGCATGTACTATCCACGGACGCGGGCAACAAACATGTGGCTGACTTCTCCTCCCCCAAAAGAGACACCATGATCTCCGACCTAACCGACAGAACCACACACACAATCCCATGCATCGACATCCCCGATCGCCTCGCGGACGCCCAAGAAGGAACAACCGAAGGTCCCAGCGCCGCCCAAGCACCCACCCTGCTCCCCACGACCATGCTATCCCCCCACCTCCGCCCTAAACACTGCAAGCCGGACGCAGTACGCATCGTCGCTCGGATTCGACTGGGACCCGGCCACCGAAACCATATCTCCCAGCATCGATCCCAGAGCAGTCCAAAAAATACAGATAATCGAATTCAAATACTGTACAAATCTCAATCATGCCACCGTGCACGCTCTCATCCGCGAAAAATACCAGCACATGGTGAGCGCCCTACGTCAACAAGGTTGGCAGTGTCGGATTGAAATCATCCCCGTCACCCTTCGTCGCAACGGCACCATGCACAAACTCACACTAGAAGTCATCCATAGCCTCACGGTCCTCCGCCCCAAGAAGGAACCCCCGGACAAACCCCATCCGCCTCCTAGCGCCGCTGTAATCCGCCCTTGTAGGAAACTCCAACGACACTCAATCAGATGGCTACATACTCTCCTCCGCATATCCCGACAGTCGCCTCAAACCTGCCATGTCCAACCCCAGCACCTCCCACAAACCCCGCACGCACACCCACCGTTAACATACACGCTTCCGCAGACCACCGTACACGACACCCCCGCCACGGCAAGGGGGACAATACCCAGCGGCATGGAAGGAGGAGGGGCGCGGGCGACAAGGAGGAAGGCCGGAAGCTACATCCGTAATCCCTAGGGTTCCCACAGCGGTTGGATAAAGCATGTCCTAAAAGCAACTCGGCGCTTGGGCAGTGGAGAGCAGCAAGTCATCATGTTGTAAATCAATTTTCAATTTCGATTCCGGCCTAGGCGGAGGGCAGGGCGCGATATGCCCGGAGCGCCGCGCTGGGCAGTGAGTATCTTCCGTGTGCCATTCCGTCATGGCTGCACCTGCGCCACGGATCACTGAGCGCAACCTTGGCGATGTTCCCCGTACGAGGTGCTACGCATGTCGTCATGCCTGCGCGCGCCACGCGTGCCGCAGGCAAAGTATATGTTGGACATCCAGACGAGCGGCACGAACCCGTGGGCAGCTACTATGCGTCTGTACATGCGTTCAGTACTAAGCAACGACCAACTCGGCGAAACGGCGCTTCATTTGTACGCGTCGGCGTGGGGAGAGACTACCGCCAGTACGTACGGCAGTGCCATCCGCCCGTTCCTACAGTTCTGCGCTGAGCACGGTGTGCCGCCGCTGGGTGCCACGGCGGCAGCCGTCGCGCGCTACATCGCATGGCAGGGTTTGCGGGGGGCTGTCAAGGCAGCCTGTCTGCAGCCTCATCTTTCCGCAATTAACGTTTTCTACCGCGACCACGGCGCGGAGCCGGTGGCGGAAGGCGACCTCATCATCAAGTTGAGAAAGGGCCTCGCAGCATCGCAGGTTGAGCCAGACCCGCCTGGGGTCCGCACCGACGTGCCCGCCCGGTTGATCACACGGACGTTACGGCCGGCAGAGACCCTGCGTGAGGACTTGGGACCCACATGGTTCCGCGGCCAGCATCCTCGTATCCTCTTGTACCGCGCCGCGATGGCAGTCGTTGCCATGCATGTGTTCTACGCGCGTGGCAAGGCCGGCGTAGCTTACCAAACGGGCGATTTGACGGTTACTGCAAATGGTACAATCCTACTGTACCATCGGGACCGAAAAGGCAGACGAGGGAAACACCGTGACCTTAAGTTACAGTGCCAGATTCCGGCGCGCGCGCAGCCCGGATTGCGGCCATGCTGCTCTATTTTGATGCCGCACGCGTAGTTCACTGCGGTCAGCGCGGACTGCCAGCAGTCCGGTGGGCAGTGATCCACCACGAGCCGGCGGCATCGTGGACATCGGCAACTGCTACATACTGGTTGCAGCTAGTGGCACATATGTTGGAGGAGCACCCGCCTCCCGGGTTTGTGTGGACGTCACACTCTCCGCAAAGGCGCGGCACTGCGGCGTACGCCATCAGCGTGGTGCTGCAGAAGATCAAGCACTTTGGCGGTTGGGCGCAGTTGTCCAGCGTCGTGCTCGACTACATCAATCCCACGGCGCGGCCGTGTGCGGCATCGTGGCAGCTCTTCGGCTGGCTTACCCCTTGCTTGGGCGGGTGGGCCGCCAGCGACATGTTGCCCGCCCATGGGCGGCATGATGGCAAATGCGGCCCCACAATGGTTAAATGGTCTTATTTGTAATATAGAGGTTTGATTTCACCGGGCTACTCTGTCACCGGCACTGGTAACGTTCAGATTCTACTTTGAATGCTAGCTACATGTACTCGCAGTACGCGTACCCCCGTACGCTTGGACTTCCCGATGTCCAGCGGCGCTAGCGACAGCATGCGACAGCTCCGCTAGATTACTCACCCGCACCACGAGGGGAGTCCACCTTCTGCCTTTGCGGCAACTGACCAGCTAGCGCAATCCACCCACCCCGCTATGCTACCCTTTTCAATGCGGACAGTACGCCCTGTGGGCCTACTCACGCCCAAACATGTAAGAGATTCACATCTTTGGCAAATGCGGTCCCATTTGCTCCGAAATGGTTTTTATAAAGCAATATTATCATCCTCACCGGAAGTGCTTACCAACTTCAGTCGAGGAAGTCGTATTAGGCCGCAGTAACGCACTTCGCGCGCGGCACTCACATCATCACTACTCGTTCATCGGTACGGGTACCTGTACCCTGTATCTAATTACATGAGCTAGACGCAACATTCAAGAAATCCACACAGAAATCCAGAATGAAATCCAGAAGGAAACCTTGTATCCGCCCCGCGGGGCAAGCCATAGTTCGACATGCCCCATTTTTTGCCCTGCACTGCGCCTGCTCGCGGCCCGTATCGCGATGTATTTCGACTCAACCGACGCCGCCAACAAGCATCACAGCAGTCTGCCACACCGAACGAAGCACAGCAGGAATGCCCCCAGCCCCGCCACCGCAAGCCCTGTTGACCCTCAAGGTCCCATACGGCTAGTGCTTTCCGTCGAGTGTGTCAGCGGGCGCAGTGCCTGTGTTGGGCATTGCGCACTGAGGTATACCGTCGGTACCGGTACAACCGCTGGCATCTTCGCGCGCCCAGGCTGCCGTGTCCTTGCCTCGGTGGGGACTGCGCAGCACATTCTCACGACAGCTGTCGGGTGGCTAGCCTCATGTTTCGATAGGTGGGACCGGACAGCTTGCCCCCCCCCCCCCCCCCCTCCCTCCTTTTGTGCCCTGCCGCCTGGCCGCCCAAGCAAGCCCCCTTTCCCTACAACCATCCCTCCACTAGCAGAAGCAGTTGGGATATGTGCAGCTGTACCTGCAAAGGGGGGCGGGTCCCAGCTACGAGGGCTTCAAGCACTAGTCCTTGCTATGGCTGCAAGCGACAGATGACTTGCAGCGGACTGCATGGCCGATGGGTCAGGCGATGGTTAGATACGATGGTTAGATAAGCGCACTGAATCAGGGCGGCAAGTTACAAGCGCAGACGGAAAATAGTATCACTGCCAGCAGTTACGATAAATTTATTTAGGATACAGAATATGGCGCTATGTATGCGATGTGCATGCACTGAATTGCCGATCAATACATATCACATTCAGCACGCCGTTGCGATAATGTGCGCTGTGTAGCGGTGAATCCCACTCCGCACGTGGACAAACATATTCTCATTGCTCTCCTCGCCAACCTGGCGATGCATGTCCTCAGGTTCCTTCGCAGCGTTGCTTGGATGTTCCTCCTCATGAGACAGTGGATTGCAGTTGTCCTTGTCGCCTTGCTGTATGTCCTGCTCCTATGAACGCAACGGCTTCACCTGCATGTCCCTCCCTCCCAGCCACCTGCGAGTTAAACTCTGGGCTGTGGTAGACTTCAGCTACTTGGAGAACCAGCTTCCGTTTTGTTGCCTTGGGTCGCAGTGGTTGCCGGGCCAGGGGGGACACTGCGAGACTCGATGATGTTCTGCGCGCAGGAAAGTGGGTTGAATTCTTAAGTTGGTATGCATGGGAAACAAAGCAGGAATCAATGCGCTGGATTGGACGATGCTGAGATATATGCATTGCATTTCCAACAGCACAGTAGCTTGAGGGTGTGTGTTTTTTCACCTTTTGCCGGAGCATGTTCACCGATAAGAGTATTGGTCCGGCGGCTCTCTCGCCATTCGCAGACAGTTGTTGGACGTGACGCGTTACTTCCGCATTAGCAGCTCCAGCACGACCGCGGGTTTTTCTTCACAGATCCTGCCTCGGCTTCTGCCGTGTTCATCTCATTTTGACAGGCTTTCAACGCAGCCGCGCTGGTATGGGTCTGCAAATATACGCACGTAAACAGCAGCCAATCACAGCAAAGATACACATAGCCTTTGCCCACATGCATGCACTCATGCAGTACACTACCCCTTATTCCGCCTTGGGCACGTATCCGTCAGAACACCTGCAATCGCATCAATGATAGTTGCTACGCGGTTCGACCCATACCTGCTTTGCCCCTTTGACCAGCTTGATCTCTGCTTTCCCCTCTACCACTCCCTTCTTCAATTCGCGTCCGCGTGCCTGTACCTGAAATTTCGCAAGCATGAGACATTTCAGGTATTCATTATGCTGGTATGTGATAAAGCATTGTCTGATGTAGCCAGTGTGCTCAGTACAATGGCGCAGAGCACGCCGGCGATGTCCCCTGGCGTTAGTTCAGTCCGAGATGTCTTCTGCTCACCGGTGACCACATCCACAGTGCACTGATAGCAGCGTAGCTGCTGCAGTAGCAGAAGCATGGCAAATTAGTATCTGTCATTTTCCATGAATTACTTAACACAAACAATGCAGTTGGAAATCAGTTTCTCATGCACACACATTGCAGCATCTAAACCGGTGAGCACCACCACTTACAGGGCGACCATGCCGGTGTCTCTTCCCTTCACATCAGCCTGTTGGAAGATGTGGGACATATGGGCAGGCGTGGCACATTTTGCGATCTTGTTAGGCTCGCACAACATGTGAAGGCGCAAATTGTTTGCGTTGGACGTGTGGCCATCTGCATATCATTGACAAACACCAAGATCAATACATCATCAGGTAGTATGAACCTCAGACTCAGCAGCATGCCATTCATAATAGCACTACTGCCTTAGTTGTTCCATTGAAGTAGGAACCGCCAGCTACAATGAAAACATTGCTAAAATAACAACAAGCATTACCGCTGTAAGAATGATTCGTGCCAGAGAAATACGATAATCCCAATCACCTCTCCACACCGGATTCTAGGAAAGAGTCGAAGTGTGACTAAGCGGGGGAAGAGAGCCTCATATACGCCGCCCGCTGGCCATGGCATTCCGCGCCAAGAGGCGCTGCGTAGCCAACTGCATTGCACAGTTTCTTAGCGGCTGCATAGCCAATGGGAAGCAGAGGCTCATGGGACATGCCGCCCCCCTCCCGCCCCGCCTCCGATGGTACACACATACCATGGTGTTCCATCAACTGTGTCAAGTGAATAGACCCGCGTACCAACATTTGCCACATAACCATTTATATGGGCGTGCAGGGCCATTCAGTGACACATTAAGTTGACAGTATTTAATTTATATATGTATCGCTAAAACTGCGACTAAGGCCGCTGTGAAAGTATCCTAGCATTATTGCAGCCGAGCAAATGGCTTCTATGTTACTGGACTTTTAACAGTTTTATGCTCACTAGTTTACCTAGTGATCTTCGCGTCAGCAAAAATCAATATACTTGTTAACATTGAGGCAAGTTGTGCAATGAGTCTAAGACTCTAGGAGTCTAAGAGTTCAGTGCCATCACGACATTCTCCCAACGGTCACCGTCATTGGGCGAAGAAGTGTGGCAGGCAGGCATGGCGATGGGTCCAGGGAATGTTGGTGTAGGCCGACCAATGAGCAGCTTTAGCTGAATAGCTGCAGGTACAGGGGTGGCTAGTGAGACGGGCAGCCCGACACAAGCTCCTTTGCAGCTTCCACCCCCTCGCGCCCTACTGCAGGGGTTTTGCTGCTTAGCCTTACGGAGTTCCGGCTCGGCGCCGCAGCGTGGCAGCCAGGAGCGCCTGGCCCCCTATTGTGTAGACTCCGCCCTTTTGGTCTTTATTCCACTAACGCCAGGCTTCCTTTCAACATGTCCTACGCGGTGCTGATTCCATCCAGCCCCCCATCCCTGCTGTAATGCAGCATCGTTGCATTTCTGAGCGAGCCGGCAGTTAATTTGAGTCGGCGAGTTTTTTTCGTCGATATTCGACACAAATACCTAGATCATTCAGGGTGGTACAAGACTATTCGCATTACCTACGTCAAAATATTTCAGAAGTGGTCTGTAGTCACGGGTAATTTAATACTGTGAGCATTAAAAACACGTGCATGATGATGGCGTTCTTACACTGTGACATACCAGCTTCACATACTGTTTTAACTATCCCGTGTTTACTTGCATGTGTGAGCCAAAAGCCGAGGCAGCCTAATCCCCGATGAAGCATCACGATCAAAATATATATCAGCTACTTTGCCATTGAAAAGGAATCGCGATGCCATTCAGTAATACCTTGTCACATTATTCATTATATTGCTAGCAAAACTTAACATTTAATGCAGCATGCTCTCTACAACCAGCGGTGCGGGGGGTGTTTCTCCCGCCTCCACCTCCGAGCCTCCGAGGAGTCCGGGACACCGCAGCAGCTCACAGCCGGAGATGGCAGCTCTAGTCGCTTGTTCTGCGCCAGAGGAGCGCAGCGCTGGAGCAGGCTGCGAGATCCGGTGGAGTAAAAACGGCGGGAAAACTCATATCCGGGCAGTCATGTGGTCGCATGTTACTACGGACGTGCACACCAGTGCGGGTAGCGCATACAGTTGACACCAATGTACAAAGCACTAAATTACGTGTGCCAGTACTATTGGCGCAGGAATAGTACCGCTGCAACATAGCCACATGGCCTTTGGAGGCCCCGCCCATCGCTCTTTGACGTGGGCCCCATGCGGGTTGGCTAGGCGCAAGCCTTTCCTTGGTGATGAATAAAGACAGCTTGTCCATAGACAACGCGTGATTCAGGTGTAACATATGTCAGTTTCAATTTCAAGCATGCTTTCAGAGTGGAGCATCATAGTTACTCTTTGCACATAAAGATCATTTTACAATGGACACAAAGAACATAATCGCAGCTGCTAGCAATCCGTTCAAATTGCCAGCATTGTCCGATCACGTGAAGGTCAGTTGGTGTCGAGTGATCGGGTCTAGGTGCTGTGTCCGTACAGCCTTGTTTATAGATAGGTAATCCTGATGACGCTGTCCAGACTTACCCCCCCGGGCCCCCTTTTCCCTGCAAGACCATATGATTCTAATGGCTTAAGAGGAACACGAAATACAGTAGCTGAAATTACATTTGAAATGATTTGCTACATATTGCACATGGGGTCTTGGCCAGGATCCCAGCTTGGCAAGGGGTGGTGCCTCTAAGCCACCCCTTATTTACAAGAACAGTTCGCTGGCTGGGCGCGTTTAACCTTATGTAAGCATAAGCTACATATCCTTTCCGATTATGCATTTCGCGGGGCCCTTCATTTTCCGGTGTATGAACCCTAGCTTATCACGCATAGCCAAGGAGGGCGCTGGCTATCTGGCGAAGGATGACGTAGCAGCGTACTGAGTTAGCGCATAAATGCCGAAAGGTCCCGGCAGCTCTGGAACTGAGGGTCCGAGCTTGGTTACTGTGTGCAGCCTGGGTGACTCCGTGGGGTCAGAGGCGTCGGTGATAAGGTTGCACTCGTGTACGCGTTGCTGCCTGATGAGGTTGTGCCGGCAAAGCGCATCGCGTCCCTGCTCTGAGAAATTCTTCGGTGTGCTGCAAGTTAGATGCGAGTAGTCTTCACCAGTGCTGCATGACTGCCAGTCTATATCAACGCCGGGCGGCAGTGTGTCGACCAGACGGGCGTGCAGTCTGGTCGGCGGAGCCTCAGAGCTGGCCAACGGGGCAGCGCCGGTCGAGCCCTGCTGTTGGCGGGCCGCGAATTTCTTGTCACTTCCAGTGCCGCCCGATAGCACCGGCGTCATATTGTCGCCAGTAGTGCGCCATATTTCAGAACACATATTGTGGTACTCCGCTGGCGCGGGCCGTGATATGGCTGTGGTTCTTGACATTTGGGTGTCGCAGCCAAACGAGTCTCCCTGTCTTGCTTGGAGCGTAACGTGGCGATGAGCGAGCAGCCCAAGGGAGTTAGGGCGGATCGTACGTAACACGTGGCCGGCTATATTGCGTAAGCAGTCGCCGTTGCTACGGCGTCGCCGCTTGATGCAGAACCCGAGTTATCAGAACCCGAGTTATCAGGCAGCGCTGCGCCTGGCTTCGCGATATCATACACGTCGTCCGGGGAAGTAGGGGTCGCTTTGCAAATCCGGTTACACGGTTGCCGGCGGCGTATAGGTATCACGGGCGGCGATGGCACATCCGCCAGGATAAAGGAGCACGCCTGCTGTTATATTCTGCAAGCTTGTCTTCCCGCCAGCTACCCGTACCGCATCATCACGGCTATCTGTACCCGTACGGTACGACCCTACCCATACGACGACGACGGAGACGCGCGTACGAGGAGGGTTCGGCGACGAGAGGTGCCTGGCATGCCCCCCACAATTACTTCTCAGGGAAATATCAGGTTTTCGATTTGTTTCCATTTTAAAATAATATGGCTTGGTTGATAATGTGCTGAAAGATAGGGTTAATTTCCGGGGATTTTAATTTTTGGCATGTACATTCGTACACCAGCGAGAACACCCTTATAGTGACATCCTACATAGTGACACTACCCTTACAGTCACGGGGGGGGGGGGGGGGGGGGGGGCGGCGGGGCGGAATTTTTTCCCTTTGTTTATACTAAGCGGAATTGACCACCCCTACAGTGACACCCCTGTTTATAGTGACACACCCCTATAGTGACGTTGGGGGGGGCGGGGGGGGGGGGGGGGGGGGGACAAAGTGGCCGCTAAACACTAGGGGCAACACCTTTACAGTGATACTACGGGCTTAACACTGGGAAAATCGGGGTATTTACAGGTTTACGCAAGGTTGCAGCCCGGCCGGTTGCGCCCGGCGGCACTAGCGACTACTACGCGCGCGGCAACAACACCCCGCTCGGCAGCCCCGAGGTGCGCAATGCCGCCGCCGCCGCCGCCGTTCGTCTTGGGCGGCCCGCCGGCACTTGGCTCTCATTGCCCTTCGCACCCCACGCTCCAAGGTCGCGCCCGGCAGGATCATCTGGCGCCCGAAACGGCACGATGGCTAGGAAGAAGCTGAGAGAGGTCAACTGTTCGTACGTCGACTACGGGCCAGACGCCCCCCACTGGTGCCCCGGCCGTGACCTCGACTGGCATCCCTTGCAGGCATGCGGCGAGCCAGGGTGCAACTCGGACCCCGATGACTTCGGCTACCTAGCGGGGGCGAACATGCTCCACCCCGCAAGCGAGAGAGCCTTCTGTGACACGTAGGGATACCGTCTCGTCCAGAGCAGATTACGGATATGTATATTGGATGCACACATTCATTGTTGGTCACGCAACAATGTTTCTGATGACAACACCCATGTAGTGGCTATTACCAGTGTTCCCTACCTATATAGTGACATCCCCAATGTGACACCACCCTTACAGTGACCCTTGGGGGGGGTCCACAAAAGTCACTAAAGGGATGTTGTTGCTATAGTCTGCAGTGTATCGTATCATTTGTATGATCGTATTGTGCCGCCATATACTACCGAAAGTACTGCAGCTCCCCAAAATATTTTAAAGACTGTCCGGCCGGACACACTTGAACCTAAGGGGGGTTCTTTAGGGACCATGTCTAACATTTTCAGGAGGACCGGGCGGGAGAGCTGTAATTCACGCAAAGACGAAACCCTAAGAGAAGTGTAGGTTTTAAAATGTACTAATTAGGGCTCCTTTTAAAACTCCATAACTACTAGGGTTTATGACCCTACTGACCATTTCAACCAGACATTAGACTAGAAACTCGCCCCCAAAGATTCCGACTCTGCTGTCGTCCCAACGTTTTTTTCTTTTTGAGGGTTCTGCCACTGGATGTCCATTTAGGTTATTTCCGGATGCGTATGAAAACCTAATATTCTCGAAAGGAGGACAGCAGTTTCAGCATCCATGGGGTCAAGTTTCCAGTAGCGACTATATACTGGTCTCAGATTATTTCGCATGCGAGTAGCCAATTATTCGGGGATAGGTGCCAGAAAATGCCAAGACCTTCTTGGCCGAACCCTCCTCGTACAGTACATAAAAATGGGCGGCAGCACGCACTGCTACCCATTTGCTGGCGCTGGGGTACTGGCGCTGGTGCGAAAAAAAACTGGCGCTGGTTTGAATTTGATGAACTACAAAAGGCCAGAAATAAATCCACCGCCAAAAACAGTCGTATTTACAAAAAAGATCAACTCAACCCGCTTAATCTATCATAAAGCGGCACTGCTGCCGCGGTACATACTACTTTTATTACATCGGGGTCCATCAGTACGGGACTGCTGCCTGGTTCGCGCTATAGGGTCACGGGAAGAACAGGGTACACGGTATGCCGGTAGCAGTGACCCTTTTTCGTACGAGCTGCAGCATCATGCTGTTTCTAGATATACAGTAGTCGCATATCCTTATGTGTTCTTGGGGTTTCTTATTCCGCTAGCGACTACTACACGCTACAGGGTGGGTATGCGGGTGACCGGGTGTCGACACCTGCTTGCCACGGGTACAGGTACCCGCGGCCAGTTTGACGTGGCGTCCACAGCCACAGCAATCGCACACCTGTAGCGACTTTAGTACAGGTACCCGCCAATAATTACTAACTGCAGCCCTGGGACTAATTGCGAACGGATGTATCAAAACTATCCAACGGCCCCTGTCTCAGCCTCCCTGAGGGCATCAACCATGATGCCAATGGGGGGAATCCCAGCCGTTAAATCAAATATATGCTGCCTGGAGCCCTTGGGTTGTGTTGGTCAGCGTGCGATGAGCTATGGTCATGCATGTTAGTCAAAATGTCTCCATGTTGTTAGCAAGATCGCTTGTGTCTCATTCAACCACCCGACTACCACAACCCACCCCAGACCGCCACATTACCTCAGGACACCAACTGTGCCCCACCAAGTGTCCCTTTAGGCAGAAGTTGCGATCGTCAAACGAAAGGGGCGCGAGGCGCGCGCCCATCGGAGGAATGTAGGAGATCTTCGACCATTCAAGCCGTTTCCCTAGAGGAAGCTGCGCCGATATTTGCGCCAAGTTACGATCGTCAAGCGATACGGGCGGGGGGCGCGCGCTTGTCAGTCGAATTCGAACGGGCGCGCGGGGCTCTGCGGGCATCAATCTTCCATTGTGCCTCGATCCACACGACTCAGTGGGCCTCTGCCCACTCCCGCTCCGCTTCAACCACGCCCCGCCGCAGCGTATAGCACGACATGTTCGCCCACTCCGCCGACTCGGATGCGGAATCGGACGAGATGGGGGTTTTGGATCCGGTCACGATCGCGCAAATAGTCGCCGAAGAGGAGGAGGCCGCCAATGATCTCTCTCGGCGCCTCTGCAGTATTCTGCTGCTGGGGGCGCCAGATCTGCAATGGGGCGACCCGGACAATGACTTCGACCCCATGGACTCAGTCTTCGTCGTTCCGGAGGATGGCGGCGGGCGCCGACAAGGCGGGCGGGGCACAGCGCGTGGGCACAGATCTCCGACGAAACGGCTGACGGCTGTAGGAAATCACTCCTCCGACCATTCTCCGACGAAGTTATAGGGCGCGAGACCGCTTCGTCTGACGATCGTAACTTGGGGGGTTGCGCGTCCCATTTCCTACAGCCGGGGTGTCCGGGTGTTTTCGGTGCGATTCTACGATCCCGGACGTTTCGTTTGACGATCGTAACTTTCTGCCTAATATGACAGGATTATATGTACATGTATGTCATCCGTCTACGGCGTAGAGACGCTGCTAGGGTTTCACTGGTGCCGGTCCTGTCCGGGGCGGGGGAAATGAACGGGTACTAGTGCGAGAGCGCGCGTGTCGCGCGCGCACGAGTACTACTCGTACCTCGGCGTACCTCGTATATTTATTTATTAAACCTGATGAGGCTGATGATCATGAGCCAGTACCTGGCCAGCAGTATTATTTATATCAAAATTTGCGTAATCCTTACATGTCTGCTCGGTACTCGCAAGTATCCAACATATCATATTATAATTATAATGTTGTCATATGCACATAAATTAGTCGCTAAAATTAGATAATGATGCCATACAATTACAATTGCAATATAATGCCATACAATTCTGGTACTTGTTAGTACCACATATATCAGATAATGCCACAGTAATGACAAGGCTGGCGTTTTGCCTTAGGCTGTTCGACTCTCCATGGTGACGCTCTTTGCAGAGAGCGTGCTGCTATATGTCGGCATGGTCTGACGACCAGTGCCGACGCCAACAATAGTAATTATAGCAGCGGGTGGTGACAACCTTGTAACCAATGTATTTGTATTCTGAAAAACACTGAAAATCTCGTCTTTACACCACCACTGCACACCACCTCAATTTGTTCCATGGGTGTCTAAATGGATGAGACGTCGTACATGTGTGTTGGTCCGGGGACCGAAATTTGTTGCATATAGATTACAATAGTGGTTTTCGAGGGGTGTGCTGCGCAAGCGGCAGCCCTGATCACCGGCGCGACTCCCCACGGCGCGCCACGCGGGAGCCCTCTTTTATCCCCGGAGGAGGCCAACAGCGCGCTGGAGTAGACAAGCACGGTAGCGACCCCAACCGACCCTGAGCCCAGCATCTGCTGCGCTGCCGGCGAGACGCCTCGGCTGCCTCAGCCGCAGCGTTGCAGCTCTGCTGTGGTGACGGAGAAATAGGGGAATGGACGTCCGAGTTGGCGTCCTAGCTGCACCCGGCGGGATAGTGGGCGGCAGCTATCGATCGGAGGGAGACTGGCTGGGTTTATGTGGGGGCATAAAAGCACGAGGAATGCCCGGCCACAGTGGACTAGGGTACGGGTAGGGAAACGGGTTTACAAGAAGTCAAAAAGGAAAATATGAAAGAGACGGGATATGCCCGCTAGCTGAGGGACCCGGCCTTCAGAGGGCTGCACAGTACGCACCATTGAATTAGTGGACCTCATGCGGGTTCTGGCGCTGGGCCATAAGACAGCTGGCCCGTTAAGCATCAAAGACCAAGCGGGAATAAAGTTGTGAGAAATTTCAAATTACACTAGCAGTTTCAAAGGGCCTTGGCCAAGCCGCCGAGGTGACAAACGGCAACCGATCTCAGTATGGCCTCTTCTGGTGCACGTCGAGCAGGTGTGGCGACGCGCTGCGCGATGCCCACGCTGGCGTCGAGAAAAGGACACGAGGATGGGAAACCGGGAAAGGGGAAGGAGTGTGAGTGTGTGGGGGGGGGGGGGGGGGGGAGGGCGAGGCGCGGCTAGCGCGCCGGGGGGCGGGGTTGGTAGGGCACGAGCCCCCCCGGGAGGTGGTCGTGCGCGTGCCCATAGTCCAACGCACGCCGGACGCCGTCCCCCTCCGCCTCCCACTCGCGCGGAACTCCGTCGGCGGCCGCATGGCTGATGCGGCTGGCGGGGTCGCTTGCCGGCGCGCGCTCCGCTGCTGTGGGCGCCGGCTGAACACGGCAGCAGTGAGATCAATCAGCCTTGGCAGCAGGGCGTGAGATGAAGAGTGTGACGTATGTGAACCGGTGGGGGGGGTCGGGTTGGGTGGCGTGACGTGGGGTGACATGTCTTGACATGTCGTTACCCAAGGCTCTATCATATATCTTTCATGAAACAATCAGAACAAAGAACAGCATACCGCACCATTTGTTTTTACATGGGTGGGGGTATAAAAAGCACCAATTGCTTTGCACTAAGCCGGTCTGATTTTACCGTGAGGCGGGTCCAGAAGTCAATTGTTATATACTGCCACGGCGACACGGTATTTTATTACAGCTTATCATCCCACGTTTCTCAGTGTACAACCTGGTACAGAGCAAGAACACATGTTTTATTTTCTTTAAGGGGCGGGGCGGGGGGTTGATGATATAGCAATTATAATTTTCCCACTTGGCGGGGGCCTAAGGATGGCACAATACCTAAAACCAAATCCAATCAAATAGTCGCAGTACTCGTGCGGTGGTGGCTAGGTATATATTAATTATCATATAAGTGTGGGATGGGGCGAGATGAGGTGGGGCGCAACGCGTGCTCCTAAGCGCTCACCTCGCTCCATGCCGCGACTGGCGGGCGGTAAGCGTACTGCGCATGCGGCTGGCTGCGCGGCGGCGAAACGGGGTGCGGCTCCTGCAGGTGAGCCAGCACGCGCCGGGCCTGCGTGCAAGTGGGCAGGCAATCGTGGCGTCAGCGTCCAGCAATGCCACCCGGAGGGCAGGGAGAGTGTTGGTCGGGGAAGGGGGAAGGGGGGGCAGGGGGCGGGGGGCATCCCGCACCTGCGCTGCCACCTCCGGCTGGGCGCGATCCACCGCCGCCAGCGTGCTGAAGGTGCCGGCCTGAGCCTCGTGGGCAGCCACTGCGCGGCGCGTGGCCGCAGACGGGACTGCCGTGAGCTCCGCCACCGCGCGGACCACCTGCCACAGGATAGAGGCCTGAAGGAAAGATAAAACAAAGAAGGGGGGGGGGGGGGGGGGGCAATCGCCAGACAGGGGTCAGCTGCGTGTGGTGCGGGATCCGCCGAGATTGTCTGGGCAGCGAGTGGGGGAGGGACAGCCGGCGGGTCGGGGCGGGCAGCCCACCTCGTAGCGGCAGCTCGCCACCCGGAGCAGCTGCTCTAGGCCGCCCGCCTCATGGATGGCCTCCGAGTTTCTCCTGCGTCGGCACCGGCGACCACATCAGATTGCGCACCCCCGACTCTTGGCCGCACACATTGGTGAGAATGACAGCAGTGCAGCGGGTCCAAAGGGGGGGGGGGGGGCGAGAGGGGGGGTACAAATTGCCAAACGCCATCTCCGCGAGCGCGCATGCCGCCACCACCACAGCGTTGTCGTCCGCCTCCTGCGTATGTGCACAGCATTTTGGGAACAATGGGAGGGGGGGGGGGGGGGTGGAAGGGGGAGGAGGTGGCGTTGGTCGGAGCTACCGGAGTTGCAGCTGGCATGCGGCTTGAGGTTTGAGCTTAAGGCCGGCATGACAACATGGCCGGGAGCTGTGGCACATTAGCAAGCGATGGAGAGAGAGAAAGAGGAATCTTTCATGGAGCTGTAGATGGTTGAATGGCGTCTCAGTTGGGTAAGCGGCAAAGCCCTTTGTGGCACATTATTGTCATAACGCATTGTACAGTACAGTGCAGTATAGTATAGTATATGCATGCCGTGCGTACCTGGTGCTGCAGCAGGCCAACGATGTTGGGCACAGCGCCCTGCTCGCGGATGTCGTCCTGGTTGCCGGGGTTGAGCGCCAAATTGGCGAGGCCCCGCACCACCTGCAACACGAACGCGGGCAGGCGCACCAGTGGGCGGGTACGCGCCGGTCAGCGGGGCTCAGCGGGAGAAAGCCCGAGGGATGGCGCCAGACCGGGATGGATGGTATGTACGGTATATGCGGGCCGGGGAACCCCTTACACTCGCCCGCCAACTTTGGCAAGGGAGCGGCGCGGGAATCATTTGTGGAGTGGAGTACTCGGGAATGCATTTGTGGAGCGGTGTAGGCGGGGTGCGTGTGCGGGGCGGGGTACTGGTACAGGCACGGGTGCGGGTACGGCAACCTGAGCTGTTAATATTTGTAATTCATGCAGTAGTATGAAGGTGTGTCACTACGGTGTTGATTCTTCCATCGGTGCTCCGCCCCGTCCGTTGGATGCCTGATCTAGTACTATAGCTCCGTCACCTCATATGTTGTACTATAAAGGGTACTAGCGCGTAGGTGGCAGAAATTTAAATGGCTGTGCCTTGCGCCCTTGGTGGGCTCCTGGCCGTGTATTGCCACCCTTCTAGCGTTTTCCTATCTTATCACAAACTCTGCTACGAGGACAGGTATCGCCGCCCTAGCGACAACAGGTACCGGTAGCGCTACTGATCACGTGGCGGAGGGAGGCGGGAATCGGAAACGAAAGGAGGATGGCCGGAAGCTTGAGTTGTAATTGCACTACATGTGCTCCCATCTTTGGTTAGAGATAGCAGGCCCTAAGAGCAACTCAGTCTGGGCGGTGGAGAGCAGCAGGCTAGCACGTTGTATTCAATTTCAGTTTCAACAGGACAATCGTTCACGTTTTCTTATCGTTGTGCATCGGTAGGCATTCCTGTATCGCTATCTAATTTGAAACAATCACCGTGAACTTCCTGGTGAAATGGGCAATGCCAACTCAGAGTCCTTAGTGCTGTCTGATGTCGACTCGCAACACAAAGGAAAGCTGACAGCTGTATCATCTGTCAGGTTCTGTTGAGAAAAGCAGAATCAGGAAAACAGTTTCTATTGTATGTTTTTTCTTTTCTATTCCCTCACTTGCCTCACTTGCATCCTAATAGACTTGGTACATAGGGGGCTGCCGCTCTTACCTGCACTGCGACGTCCAGGTCGGCGCCCCCTTTGAGCAGCGCCACCTGAGCCACCGATGCCGACACCTCGATCAGTCCGCCATCCCCCTCCCCGCCCCAGCCCTGCGCCCCCATCTCCCAGCAGTGCAGCGATGGGCGCACCATCTGCGACACCCCGCCGGCGGAGCGGATCGCGGCGGCGGCGGTGTTGCTGTTGAAGGCCAGCTCTGCCAGCGCGCACGCCGCCCACTTGCATGTCTCGCTGCGCTCGGCGCCCAGCAGCCTGCACGGGCGGGCAGAGAGTGGGCTTAGCATTCTGTCGACAATGAGGCCGGCGAGGGACACCAAGAGGAAGGGGAAAGCGGGGGGGGGGGGGGGGGGGGGGGCTACATGGGGGGCTACCTGACGAGCGCGGGGATGCCGCCCGCCTGGAGGATGGCGTCCTTGTTGGCGGGGCTCTCAAACGACAGCTGGCTGAGCGCCACCGCCGCGACGCGCACGACGTCGGCGTCCAACGGGCCCGCGAGCAGCGCCACGAAGGGCTGGATGCCGCCCGCCGCTCGGATCTGCGCGCACGGCAGCCGCGCAGGGAGCAGCACAGCACTACTGAGGTCCCGCGCCGCGCCGCGCTGCGCTCGGCACGGAGGGGCCGGCAGAGGGAACACGCGGTATAAAGACTTGATGCTTCACACCATGGCACGGCATTCTGTGCCCTTTCCGCAGACGCAGAGACAGGTAGGAGATTCAGCGGCAAAATACCACACATTCAATAGGCGCCAATAGCACTTGTTGAAAAATATAAACTTAATGTTACAAATGCAGTACGTGAATCAGAAAACTCATTGAATAAACAAAAACAAAAGTACTAAAGATAATTTTAAAATACATTTCCCTTCTGAAACCTCCAGACTTTTGCCAACTTTTCATGTATTGAATCAATACAGACCGCTATGCTTATGTTGCCCTGCGTCATTTAGAATTCAATTATTGTCTCGGCGCTGTTTCGCTTGATAAGCGACACACATCGTTGGCGCTGGTTTTGCGGAGTAGTAAGATTGAGGTCAAGAGGGAGCGGGTGAGGCCAGGGGCTGCCATGCTGGCAGGTGTGGAGGCGAGGAGGAGGGAGGGGGGGGGGGGGGGGGGGGGCTCGCACCGCGCCGCTGTTGTCCTGATTGAGGGCCAGATTGGAGAGCACGCGCGCCGCCTGTCAGGGGGGGGGGGGGGGGGGGGGGGCAGTGTGAGGCTGGGGGGCACCGCGGCGTGTTCCAGACGCAGGCCGGAGTCTGCCGCACGGGTGCGGAGGACTGGGAGTGGGGTTGACACGCAAGACTGCACATTGCAGGGCTGCCCTCCGCTGATTTAGGCCGCGCTAGGCAAGCAGGCGGGCGGGTGTAGCCCGCCCAGTGCACAGAGCGGCAGGGCGCAGAGGCAGTGAGGCACCATAAGCGCATCTGAGCGTCTGTGCGTCATGAGCACGCGGGGGTGCGGCTCATTGCGCGGAACCTTGTACATTGGATGAGAAAGGTGCGTGTGAAAGTAACGAAAGACCATAGAATGATACATTATAATCATGTTCAATAATACTCAACCATGATAGCTACGAAGCAAAAACAAGTTTCAAGTATGTGCACACACATTTGAGCGCACAGAGGGTGTGTTTGCAGAATTTGATTCCAGGGGTGTTATCGCACGCTACCACAAGCACAAACTAATGGCGGAGGCAGGGGGGACGCGGAGGCAGGGGGGACGGGGGGTAGGAGTGAGAGCGAGAATGGCCCCAAAAGAAGGGCGCAGCGGAACAATGCGGATACATATGCTGTAGCAAGCGTACCTCCAGCTGCCGACGCACCTGTGAGAACCCTAGTTATTATAACCCTCAAACTGGGGTTGCATGCAACCTATAAAGAAAGGCATCCGCTATAGCTTTGCTGCAGTTTCGGCTGATCGAGGAGGTGATGGGGGGGGGGGGGGGGGGGGGCTCACCTGCAGCTCCGTTGCCTTATTGGTCTGCGGCGACTTGAGCAGCCGGACGAGCTCCGGAATGCCGCCGGCCTCGCGCACCATGTCGCAGTTGCGTGGGTTGTTGGACAGGTTGAGAAGCGTGCCGAGTGCGACGCGGAAGATGTCCGCGCCCGCGCCGGCGCGCAGCAGGCGCAGCAAGCGGTCGATGCCGCGGCACTCGGCGATGGCGCCACTCGCGCGGTCGCTCCGCAGCGCCAGCTGGGTCAGCGCCAGGCAGACTACCATCGTGACGTCGGCCTGCACCGATCGGGGAGGAGGGGAAGGGGGGGGCACGTATTGACGCTGAGCACCTGGCAGGTTATGGGAGGGCTGGCCAAACGGGGGGGTGGAGGGGGGGGGGGGGGGGTAGCGGGGGGAGGGGGAGAGCATGCTCACGGCCATCACAGGACAAGCAGCACGGAGCGCCGTTACAGCTTCCGATGCACTTTAACAGAACACATGTTATGACAGGTGAGCAGTTGAAGTCAAGCCGCGTGTAACTGCAGGAAGATTTGCTACGGGTATAGTCCAACTACACCTTTGCATGTGATTGAGTTTGCGGGTCAAGAAAGAAATAAACCGTTTCGTAGCAACAAGTCGGAATATCTGTGTGGTATTTGCCCTTTATTCTGATATATATTTTTCAAGACAAGCATAATATTTTTCTCTCAACTTCGCGAGGGGGGGGGAAGGGGGGGATCTTACACCACAACCCCAAAGCGTGGTCGATATGGGAGTGTTGTCAATATCCAATAAACTCTGACAGGCGGTAGGGCGGGTTCGGATTTGCACTGGTGTTCCCATCACCACCCACGCACTCGCCCACACTTAATGTCAAGACTATCAGCTGATGGACAACATGCCGCGGCAATGACAGTGCGAGGTATAGTTTAAAGGAGAGGGAAGACAAACGTAGGGAGGCTACAGCGACGTGTATTCCACCTCGGTGTGGGCGGCGTGTCTGTGAAGGGGTTCGGGAGTGAGGCGGCTGGCTGGTTGGCTGGTTGGGGGCGGGGGGGGGGGGGGGGGGGGGGGGGGTCCTCTCATGGAGGTGGCATCTTGACAGAGCTTGTTGACATAAATGGAAAGATTAATACATGCCAAGGCCAAGGAAAGATGAATACACGCCAAAGCAGTATTGCAAACACTGCAAATAAGACACCCAAGCTGCCTGCCAGACGTCAATCGTAGATGAAACTGTAGCGGAACTACAGCGAGTGCTCTTATAGGCTGCAAGCAATGCCCCATTGGAGGGTTATCTACCATAAGGGGTCATATATATGCATCAGCACCTTTAGATAGACGTAGATGCCGCGAAGGAGGCAGTGGTGTGGCGAGTGTGCGCCACACGCTGGGCGGTGCACCAGGCACCAGGGAGGGCAGTGCGAATGAGGGAGTGGACGGGTGTCAGCACGTGCCGGCGGTGCGAGGGGGCGGTGTTCGCCCACCTGTGGGTCCGCCCCGAGCAGCTTGGTCAGGCCCTGGATGCCGCCCGCCTCCAGGATGGCGTCCGGCTCCGAGTCGTTGCACGCCATGTTGAGCAGCGTGCGGGCCGCGACGACAGTGGACTCGGAGCCAAAGCCGCTGTTGAGTTGGCTCACCAGGATGGGGAGCGCGTTGGCGTGCCTGCGTTACAGCCCCAAAGCCTTCGGGTTACAGCCACTAGTTCACAAACGCT
Source organism: Tetraselmis striata (assembly GCA_006384855.1). Lineage (NCBI taxonomy): Eukaryota > Viridiplantae > Chlorophyta > Chlorodendrophyceae > Chlorodendrales > Chlorodendraceae > Tetraselmis > Tetraselmis striata. The sequence continues at coordinate 23,596 of VCJN01002677.1, forward strand.
AAATCACCTATATAAGACCCCTCATTATTGTAAGCCTCAAATCCGGCCACGGCATGAGCGATGGCGGGGCATTAGACTGCGTGTGCTTTTGGAGAAGCGTCCGGATGAGGGGGCGCATTTGAAATTCCAGGAGACGGCGGCCGCGGCCCCACCTGATCTCCTCGCAGGCCTGCGGCATGTGCGCCAGGTTGCAGAGCACGCGGAGCGCGTTCACACGGGTGTCCTCCTCCCGCTGGTGACGCACCTGTTGGGTGCGCGCCGCGCAGGCTCAGATACTGCATGATTGTGGCCCACCCAAAGAGCTGTACGGGTGCCGTTGCACCTACAATGAAAGCCCTTACTATTCCTAGCATCCAATTGGGCTTGCATGAAACCTACAAGAAGAACATTCACTGACATTTACTGGCTTCGTCTACATTTAACACCTGACATGTCAGGCAGGGCAGGCTCTTATTCGCAGTGTTCTTGTTACCGCACCGGCACCTCCCTGGCGAACTGACTGAGTTGGATGGGATCTGGTAGGTATAATATTGACCAGTATCGGTGAGAGGACAGGCATGCAGCAGCGCGCGCTTGAAAGGGAGGGGGAGGGTCGTGAGTGGCAGGCAGCCCCACCACAGCGATGAGGGATGGGATGGCGCCGGCCGCCAGCAGCGCCGCGCAGGCGTCGGCCTGCTTGAACGTCAGCTGCGTGAGGGCGCACGTGGCCCACTGCGCCACCTCGCCATAGTGCCGCGCTGCGTGGTACAAGGCAAACGGGAAGGCAGGCGAACAGGCAGCCATCATACTGAGCCGCTACACCAACTTCAGTGTCGCATTTACGACCGCCACAGGATGCGCATCTGGCGTGGCCACATTAAGCATGGTGGCTGTTGATTGGTGTCATGCGCAAATGTAGGGAAACAAATCCGCAAGCAGGCAATTAGCAGTGGTGTGTGTGTGTGTGTGTGTGTGTGTGTGTGTGTGTGTGTGTGTGTGTGTGTTGCCTCTACAAACACGAAACCCTCTAAGCCAACCTTGGGCGATGACATGCGTCAGCATCTGCAGGCCTCCGGCGTCAAGGATTGCCTCGCAGTTAGCCGTGTGGTTGTGCGCGAGCTGGGAGAGCGCCGCGCACGACAGGCGGCAGACGTCCATCTCTGGGCCAGTCTGCCAAAAAGGGGCGCAGGGCACAGCTGGGGGGGTGAGCGGGCGAGCATTGACTATGGGCAAAGCTAGACAGCGTGTCCTCGGCTAGTGCCACGGGTGAAAAGGGGGGGGGGGGGGGGGGGCATCACAAGAGGTGCGCATGAACCAAGGGATGAAGCAGCTAAGGCAGCACCTCTAGCAGCTGCACCAGGAGTGGGATGGCGCCTGCCCTGCGGTAGGCGTCCTTCTCCTGCAGACAAGCAGGCAAGCACTTTATAAGCAGCGATGTCCCGGGGGCTGCTTCTATGCAGCCATATATTAAGCCAGTCAGCATGGGTGTTTTGTTTTGTGAACGGTACTGATGGGAACTAGCTGCGATTTGGCACAAAGCACGGACACCATGGCAGCAGAAACAGTTGATGCTTCTGCACGTTGATATTATACATAGAGAATGATAATCATCTTGATACATCCTTTGCAGTAGATCTTAGAACACATGTGCCGTGTAGTCGCCATGTGCATGCAGCATGGAAAACCCCACCTGGTTGGTCAGCTGCTGGCTGGCGATCGCGCCGGCAGCCCACAGAGGCTTGCTCCAGCCGCGCTGCCCATCGGTGCGCAACGCCTTCACGACATCCTCGATCGGCGATTCGGTGGCCTCGCCGCGACGAGTGTGGCTATCTGCGCGGGGTGGCGTGGAGCAGTGCACTGTGCGACTCACGGCGCGCCCGCTCGACCTGCGACTTTCGGGCGACGAGCGCGCTGTCGATCGTCGTGGCGTGGTCGACCGCTGCGTGGAGCTCCCAGAGGATCGCCGCACTGAGGAGATGGTTGATGATGGCAGTGTCGATGACGTCGGCCAATCGTCGAACACTTCGGCCTGTCCCGGACGACGGTAGCCCCGGGACGGGGATACCGCTCGCATAGTGCGCCGCGTGGGGCTCCATGTGCGCGCGCTGACGGCCGCGACTTGTGGCGGCCTGAGTGGCGACACCGCTGCTGCGAGCCGTCGAGGATGCCGAGGGCGGCCGCGCCTTGGCGGGCGACGTACCGCCGGGTAGCCATGGCCCGGTGTGTACGGCGCGCCGCACCGGCGTGTTGTACAGCTGCGCTCCCTTGCTGGCACGCCATGTAACCTCGTGCGCCGGGTAGCGGGCCTTCTTCTCCGACGTGTCGTCTCCCTGCTCCGCCCTGCGAGGCACGCGTGCGTTGTACCCCCATTATAGGTGACATCTGGCTGCCCCCACTGAGCAATCAAGCGGGTTCATATTGAACGGGCCGACGTGAACCCGGTGGGCGAAAAGCGCGTTCATCGGGCGAATTACCTGTCGGCTCCTAGGCTCCGGTGTCGACAGCGCGCTGGAGGCCGCCGAGGGGCTGGCAGGGAAGTGGAACTGGCTGACGGGACTCGCCTGCACCCCCACGTCGAACGCGAAGGAATTATCGGCGTGTGTCGCCTTCGCAGCGCCGTGTGACATCTTGTGCTCAGTCGGTGGGACGCCTACTGAGCCGGGAGCCGTCGTCACCGAGGGCCAGGTTGGCCAGCGCGCGGGCCGCCTCGCTCGCCATCTGCTCAACGCGGGGATCAGATCGGCGACCATCAGTGCCAGCAAGTATCGCCCACATCGCTGCACATGCACTCAAACTCAGGCACTGACGCATTATGTGACAACAAGGAGTACATGTTACCCCTGTCACAACAATTGGCGCAAGTGCAAGGAATACATGCCAATGCCGCACGACTCGTCAGTGTTGGTGAGGCATGCTCAGCACCGAGCTTTAAGACCAGTGAGAGCTGATGGGCATAAAATCACAGAAATATCATCTGCAACGCCATCTGCAACCTTATCATCTGAAGCACCAACAACGACAACAAACCTAGTGGGGTACTGCCACAGAGCAGACAGGTGCACGGCGCTGCCATGGGAGGCCGCTGAGCAACATGCCGACAGCGACACTGCAGGCTTACGGCGCGAAGCCACCCACGCGCCAATTTGTACGTGGCGAAAAGGCCCGCATGCCGCGGCCGCTGTGCTGACATGCGTGCGCTGCCTATGCACGGGTTACCCACCGCGGTCGCCCTCTGTTCTAGCTAGACCGACCTCTCCCAGCGGCGAGGCAGACACCTCGATGCGCGCACGGACACATGCGCACATCCAGCGGCAGCAGAGTATGGGCTCCCTGACCTATTTGTCGTTGAGTATTTTCCCACCATGCCGCCAGTTTGCTGCCTCGGTCACAGCCCCAAGGCGCGGCAACCATGCGCTGGCCACCCAGCCAACTGAGAGGCGAGAGAGGGCGGGGATGGGGCCCGGGGTGGAGGGAGGGGTGGGGAGGGGCCGCACCCCACTGGACACCTCCGCCCTCTGCAGCACGCTCACAATCGCGCCCTGTGCCGCCTACAGCACTCACCGCCGCACGCCCTTCCGCGCACGCCGCAAGATTGCCTGCGTGTACACGCAGCGTCAGCGCCAGCACGTGAGCCACTGGACAACTATCACTCCGCCAGCTCCGTTCTGCTGGCACTGGATGGCGGCTCCGTTACGGGGCCGATGAATGCTGCTGCCGATGCCCCGGGCAGGCGCTGACATCGCCGCAATTGCCGCTGTCACTGCCGCAGGGTATACGCAGGGCAGCGGGGCACGCACCGAGGGCCGTCAGCGCGTGCTGCATGCAGGCAGCAGGCCAGCTGCCATCCAGCGTGGCAAGCAGGGCTGCCGCCCCGCCGCAGGCCGCGACGTCCTCCGCACCGCCGCGGGAGGCGGTCAGGCCGGAGAGGGCCGCCGCGGCATGGTGCGCGCCTTGCTGCTGTGGGCCGAGCTGCAGCAGTCGCAGCAGCGGGGCGGCGACGCCTGGAGCGCACCCAGTGGCACAAAGCACATCAGCGCACACGGAGGGTGAAATATTTTGAAACTGCCCTTTTTCTTCGCTGCGTCGTCGTTCAGCATACAGCCCGGCGAGTGAGATCGCACGGCAGGTGGCCCGCGGTTTCCAGCACACGGTGGCGGCCGGCACATCCTTGCTCACCTGGACCCAAGCACGCAGCAGCGCCCGCGTGGTCCGCCACCGTCGTCGGCATCGCCCTTGACGATATGGCCGCCCCTGCCCGCCGAGGCCGCCGGGCACCCGCTGCGGCTCGGCGCGCCGTGCCAACCCGCCACGCTGTTTTTAACCTTCAGGCTACACCTCGCTCGTTCCTGCGCGTGAGGGGGCCGACGGTGGCGACAGTGAGCGCTGGCACACGTTTTCATTTGCGACGAAGACATCTGAAATCAGAAAGCACCAGCCAACCCGTGGTGTGACGCCAATGCACTATTAATTAGGCCTGCTGCTATTCATTACTTAGACCAAGCCACTCTGCTCGTCCGATATATGTAATGATTATGCCGCTATCACAAAGAAATAATCGTGTGGGAAGGTACGAAGCAGAACAGCTTGCTTCTCGCCGAGCTGTTGCCCGTGACGGATGAGGCCCCGCAGTTCGTACGTCGCCGCCTATCTCACCCGCTGTCGTCAGCCTGCTGCGAGTGTCCCTGTGCTGCGGCGGCGGTTGGGTGCGCGCTATTCCCTACCCCCAATTGTGCAACTCGGCGGGGGGCGTTCTGCGGCACGTCGACTGCGAGGCAGAAACGCTCTCCCCTCGGCGCAGCCCGTCGTTCGTGCCAACCGCATGCCACACGCACCGGCACTGCCGCCAGCAGCATCCTCGTCGCCCAGCAAGGTACTGTTCCGGTAGCCTCTATCCCGTACGGAATTAACTGCCTCCGTCGCCGTTAAAAAACCATCCTCCGAATCTACCGAAACGTTTAAAAAACAAGTAAACACTTCTACTTATTGCTGTTGTGGTCGTTATCATCCTGCACCTGATGTAGTGGACAATGTAGCAGCGATATATTTCATCCGAAATGACAATAGACAATCGATTCCCGTACTCAATTTCCGGACGATCTGGTACAAATGAGCCTACTACACTAGTCCACATAAGTCTTTGCACATAGAAATCCGCGCGTATCCTCGCCTCGGTGCCCAAGCCATGGGGCCACGGGGCCATGGAACCTTGTAATCCAGTGTATGCAAGCCTCCTACAACCAAGGAGGCAGACGTTTCTCCCGGTTATCGCACTTTTAGAATTGTTCTTCGGCAATGGCATTGCTTGGCACATGGCTAAAACCCACAGAAAAAACGGGCGATGAATAGGGGGCAACTTGTTGGCGGCGTAGCTACCATCCTTCGCATATGCCCGCGCGCTGCCGGTGGTGGGTGGACGTATGCATGCGCTGCAAGACCACCGAGATTGAGCCCAATCCATATGCACGCTACCGATGCAATGCATGGTATTTCCATGAGAGTGTGCCAATAATCCCGTCGTCGTGATGGGGCCAATCATCCCACATTTTTCCAAGCTGCAAGATAAGCGTGAAAGGGTGAAAGTAGCACACATAGAGTGCCTTCGATTCCATAGGTGCATGCTTATACCGCCCGCACCGTAGGCTAAGCGCGGGTTGGCCCCCTCGGCAGCAATGTCGCCAATGTTGCACAAGTCTGCACGCATGTTGTCACACATGTCACCCATCATCCAAAGGGAAAAGCCAAAATGATGACGGGGTCCGCGCGACGTGGAGGCCTATCAACTTTGACATGCCATGCGTTTTATCAGATCGGGCTGACAATTAGTGCGTCGGAAAGCGCAGGTCACGGGCTTTCCATCGCACTAATTTGCAGCCCAATCTGATAAAACGCCGAAATGTTATGAACAAAATTAAAACGTGATTGCAATATTGCTGCTTTTTGCATGGCAAACGGCCAGGTTGCGAACGTCACATGTAGCCCGCTAGCTGACCATAGACTCCAAACCATGCGCCGCGCGGCATGGGGTAGGTGGCCAAGACATGTATCTCGGCGACCATGGGAGAAAAACACGGTTCTTTGTGTCCAAATGTCGGCGTGCCCTGCGCTCAAACCGTTCACAGCCCGGCCGTGCAGCACTTGTTACGCTGGTAGTGCCGCATAACATGTGACGCGCGCGCTACGCGCAGCGTCGCATCGGCCCTAGCACACCATGTGCACGCTCTTTCATGGTTATCCTCGCAATGGCTGCAACGGCGTAGACTCTGCGTGGGTTTACCGACTAGAGGCGACCAAACCCAAATCATACCCATAAAAACATGCAAAGACTTCTGTGGGCTGCTGTATAGCGACTATTACAATTTACAAACGAATACATACGGGCGCATCTATCGCTTTACGGATGCTACTTACTCCGTCGTCGATCTCACAACACAGCGTAGCGACTACAAGGTGTATGTTGGCCGGGGGGGGGGGGGGGCAGGAAAATATGGCTTCAGACGATATCGACTCCTACGGGTACTGTACGTTTTACTGACTTTACTGAAGTTCCAGATTCTCCGATTTTAAAAGACGAATATATTACGAACGTCTGGATGGCGGCACCCGGACGACGACATTGTCACGCGGCGGCCCGCGCGCCGCGACAGGCAAGCAGAGCAACAGCAGCGCAGACGAGGAGGGCTGACAGCGCCCCAACGAACTCGTCTGCGCTGGCATCGCCCGGCATTATCGAGCGCGCCAGCAGCAGCCGGCATGCCACGTCCTCCGTAACACGACTTGCCCCACCACCTGCACCGCTTCCCGCGTCACGTCTATCCCTTCGTGGGCACCATATCGGACAGCCATCCGAGATCCAAGCACCTATCTCGAGGTCTCAACGGATAGAGGCGGCGACCGAGGTGAGCGCCGACGAGCTGAGTTGGCTGCGGCCCGGCTTAGCGACGAAGCGGGCGGCGGGGGGGGGGGGGGGGGGGGGGGGGGGGGGTGCGCCGACCCGCGGCGAGGGCGATATCCCGGCGCGGCCTCCGCGCGAACCCGCCATGTGACTGACGGCACTGACCTAGCGCGTTCCGACCAGGGCCAGGAGGGGCAGCGATGCCCAGCATGGCGGCGAAGAAGAACGTGGACGAGGTCTGGGCGGCACTCAAGCGAGGCGCGGCGCCGAGCAACGCCGCCAGGCAGACGGCGTCGGGTGCCGGCGAGCGCGGCGCCGAAGCGGTGGGCGCGCCCAAGGTGGGCGCTGCCCCCGCAGTAAAGGCTGCCGGCGGCGGCGGCGGCGCGGACTTCGACAAGCTTTGGTTCAGCTTCAGCAACGACATGGGTGGCGGCGGCCGCTGCGGAGTCGGCGCCGGGCTTGGTGAGCGCGGCGCCTGGTCTTGTTTCTCCCCAGTGGAGCCCTGGTGGACCCATAGTATAGTTGGGCAGTGTTTTTTTCCGGCACAGGACCGATCGATGACCCCATATAGAGCCTCTGCGGTGGCCTTTTCCCGGCAGCAGATATGCAATTACGAGTTGCAGTGTGTCGGGACACATCGAGCTCGTAGGCGCTCCGGCGAAGAGCGTGCCTCGAGGAGGACGGAGCTTGGGACGTGGGAACTGGGCATCGATATGGGGATGAATAGGTGGAGCAAACGGGCGCATTAGCCGTGCACGAGCATAGTGAGCCTGCTGCCTGCGTTGGATGTCGTGAGGTCCACAGCTGACGGGGCCATCTCTGGGCTGAGCCTGCTTCAGCGGGGGAGGGATGTGGGCGCTGTTCGAGGGCTGGGCAGGCAGCCATGCAACCAATGAATGCAGGCGTGCGCCTGACAGCCCCACCGCCGACGCGGGGTCCCTGGTGCTTGCCAGGCCCGGAGTACGACTTGCCGGTGAAGCGCAGCGGCGTCCCGCCGCCCAGGGCCGCTGCAGAGGCCCCCGCTCCCGCCGCCACACCCGCCGCTGCTGGCGGTAAGCGGGCAGTGGCGGTGGGCCTGACGTACGAGGAGGTGGAGGCCGCACTGCAGCGGGACCTGCAGTGCCTGCAGGACCCATCCCCCGGCGTGCGGCGCAAGGCAATTGGCAAAATCCAGGTGGGGGCAGCCCGCTTTGCCTCCGCACCGCCACCAATGGAGTCACTCCACTGTATTAGACGCTGAGCATGTCAAGCAGCGTGTCTACAGCGGGGTGGCCTTGGCTGTTGGCGCAGGATGCGCTGCTTGAGGCGCCGCAGCCGCCGGAGGATGTAGTGGTGGAGGTCGCGGAGGAGCTGGTGGGCAAGGAGCTGCTGCGCCGCTTTGACGACGCGTCAGAGGCGACGCGCGAGGCGGCGGTGTCGCTGCTCAAGACCCTAGTGCAGGTGCGGGCCACCGCGTACATGCCCCGTCTGTGCCCTCTTGAGGTGCATGGTACGGGAGATGGCGTGCCTGCCGTGCCCCCTTCTCACCGCCTACCCTTGTTCCTGGGACGACGCGCAGAGATACCCGGACGCCACGCTGGCGCTGCTGCCGTACGCCATCCCAGTGCTGCAGGAGCGCCTGGACCGCCAGGAGGGGGCTCTGGCACTGGCGGAGCCCGTCGAGGAGCTGCGGCTGCACCTCCTCCAGCTGCTGCACGCGCTGATTGCCAACGGTGACAAGGCCATCCTCGCGTACGGCACTGAGGTGATGGAGATCACACGCGCGGGCTGCGCTGACTCGTTCCACGAGGTGCTGGAGGAGACGTGCGCATGCATGCAGCTCTTTGTGGGTACGTGCCACCCGCCTGCGAGCCCACCCCATTGCCACATATCGCGACCAGCGCATCCCATCTGCCATGCCACCGGCTGCATCCGTCCGTGGGCCAGGGCGGCAGTGGTGGTGCTTCCGGGTGAGCGCCGACTGACAGCTGAGCTGCGCTGTGCCGGTGCGGGCAGGCATTGCGGGGCAGCGCCTGGGAAAGAACGGGCACCAGCTCGTGGCGGACGTGTGCCCGCTGGTGTCGCACAACCGCTTCCGCGTGCGCGTGGCCGCGGTGCGCACCCTGAAGGCCATCATCCCCACGGGCTCCCACGAGATGATCCTGCAGCTGGTGGCGCACCGCGACCCCAACACCGTGCCCATTAAGGCTTTCTACGAGGGCGACACCAAGGTCAACTTTTGCGCGCGCCTCGCAACTGACCGCCACGCGGCAGTGCGCGCCGAGTTCCTGGACATGCTGCGCGAGTGGCTGCTCAAGTTGCCGGAGCGCCGCGACCACGAGCAGCGCCTGCTTCCCTACGTGGTCAGCCTCGTCAATGATGAAATGACGTCCATCAGCGACCGCGCAATGGGGGTCATGGAGGCGCTTGGCACGCAGTACGAGGACGACCAGGTGCGAGGCCTCCGCGCCTTTATTCGGGTGACGATGGGTGAGATTGGTAGGCGGTTAGAGGGGGTGGGCAGTAAGGTCACTCTACGGAGCAGAGAAGGGGGATGTCCCATTGAACCGCGCTGGTCTGAGCATGCAGCAGCAGCACAGGCGGGGCAGTTAGCCTAGGCATTGACATCTTGCAGTGCTTTCACTTCACGATGCCACCAGTCCGTCACGCCTTGGCAGGCGGCGCCATGGTGAATGCGCATAGACTGGGTAGCGCTTGCTGGGCGATGCAGATGGGATCGGGATTGGCCATGCGGGATGCAGCGGCGGTGTCGGCTGTGTTGTCTCGCCTCACGGAATGGCCGGGCTCATGGCTGCCGCCACACTGCGCCACACAGAAAGACGACGAGCGCGTGAAGGAGCAGCGCTACTACCTTCCGGAGGAAGCCCACGGCTTGGGGTGGTCGCAGCTGGAGGGGCAGGTGCCTATGTACGGCGACGAGAAGGTCAGCCCCCCCCCCCCCCCCCCCTGTCCGTGCCATCTGTGCCATCCCTCCCCGGGCTGACCACCATCACCCTGGTACGCGCTCTGCGAGGAGGCCTATTCAGACGTAATGTTGCTGTGCTGGTGCAGGACTCTTTGGATGTGAGCGGGGGCGCATCAGTGGGGCGGACCCGCATCCCCATGCCGTGGCCGTTCAAGCGCCGCCCGGGGCTCGGGGCGCGCGTGCTGGTGCAGGCGAACTTCAACCGCGTCGCCAAGACGGTGTGCGAGGAGCTGAGCAGCTGGATCACGGAGAACCGGCCGCGCACGGGGGCGCTGCTGCGCACCATGCTGGTGTACCAGGAGGACCACGCCATGACGCAGCTGCACCGCATGCTGCCGGCGTTCCAGATGGTGCGCTGCACCGGCCGCGGCCCCCCGCTATCAGCGCGCCCGGAGGGATCGTCACATGCCATGTCCCGACCACCCACGTGTCCATCGCTTCTCACACCTCGCCGCTGTGTTCTGGCCGGCTCGAGGTGGCACACGCCGCAGTGGTGCTTTGTGCTCCTGTGTGCACTACAGCCAAAGACATCAACCTGCTACATGCCAGCCCAAACCAGCTCATACTGACACGCATGGGTGCGTGCTACCACAGGTCATCCTCGCCGACCCGGAGCTGCGCCCCTACGTGGAGCAGTGCTGCGAGGTCATCGGGTGCTTTGTGCACCCGGAGCACTACCTGCCGCTGCTGCTGCCCTTCTTCGAGGACGCCATCGCCGTGGACCACAGCAAGACCGCGCCGACGCTGGCGGTCTTGGCGCACCTTGTCTGGGGCGCAGGCCCCAAGCTGGCGGTGAACCCCCCCCCCCCCCCCCCCCCCCCCCGGAAAAAAAAACAAGTCAGTTCAGCACATATTGCACAGATACCATGTTGCAGCTCCACCCATCACTTGTGTGAAACACCCTACCTAAACCCTAAACCTAAACTCTACATAACCCTAAACCTAAAACTTTATAAGATGCCAAAATATGAACTCCTTAACATCTAAAACATAACACTGTAGGAAACCCCAAACCCTAACAGAACCCTGAAACCTTGAAACCGCATGCAGCTCTGAAAGACATCACCGATGCATACACCCATTGCGCTATAGGCGCTGCACGCAGCAGCGAGTGCAATGCTACTCAATGATGTGTGGTTGACGCGAGGGAACCTCCGCTGGGTGCACGCAGGCAACGGGCCACCTGCCAGCCGTCATGGCCGTGCTGTCCAGCGACCGCATCTCCTTCAGCAAGGACTCCGCCATCCGGCGCGAGGCGCTGAGGTTGGCCGAGGCCATCGTGGGTGCTGGCGGGGCGGCCATGCTGGACGCTGCGCCCGACATGCTGGCGGTGCTGCTGCGCGGGCAGTCGCTCTCCATGCTGCTCCAGGTCGCTACCGCAGCTCTACATGTTCTGCCCCCACAGCCAGCCGTTCACACCTGTGCCGAGGGATGGCCACCCTTTAGTGAGCTGGGGGCGCACCTATAAGAATCTTACTTACGATTGTGGCATTTAGAATAGAGTAGGAAATAGAAAATGTACAGATAATTAGACTTTTCTTAACTGAAAACTGACAGGTACATCTTCATTATTGCGAATAGATTTCGGGTGGCATTAAGTTAATTATTTTGACTTCTGATTGCCCATTTATTCAGGAAAATGTTACGCGCATTGCAAATTGGATAGCAATCACTGGCGATTCTTTATCGCCAGTGATTGGCAATAGGATACCCGGCAAGGCCGTATCTGCGTTTTGAGTCAGATGCGGCCTTGCCATGAATATTGTCGTATCATATCCTACAAATCCCGCTATCTTGATAGGTGGCAAATTTTAACAAAAGTTGACAATGACAGAATGTCAATAGAAAAACGCTAAAAGGGTGGAAATCTAATCACGGCTATGCACCGCTGTTTCAAATTAAATTGGCATCTAAGCACTTGTGTTGCACTATATAAGCTTTTAATTGTGCTTGCATGCAACCTATAAGAACATTCGTCATAGTTCCGCTGTAGCTTCGGCTACATTTGACCTCGTGCAGGCAGGGCAGGTGACTATTCGCAGTGCGCTCATCACCGCGTCGGCGCCATTCACCCAGTAGCGCAGGCGGGCTGACGTCTGCCCTGTGATGTGATGTCATGGCGGCTGCGTGACAGGACGCCGACGCCACAAGCTACGACGCGGGCGCCTTTGCCTGCATGGAGCGCCTCGCGGAGCTGGTGGGAGCCGGCAGCAGCGCCGCACTCGTGGCCGCGCACCGCGCCGCCCTGCTCCCCAGCCCCACTGAGGGCGCCGCTTCCGCCAACCTGGACCAGCAGCTGGCGGTGCTGTCCCTAGTCCTCGAGGGCGGGAGGTACCAGCGGGAGAAGGCCGCCGACACCCTCATTACTCCGCCTCCGTTGGCAACTCCGGGTGCGGACGCCATTCCCCGCGTCCCGCTGGTCATGTCCCCCACCTACCAGCTGCCACTTGCTTGCCGCAGCCTGGCACGACCGGTGTCTGACTTGTCTCTGCGCCTGCGTGACCACATTGCTCGCATTGCAGAGCCAAGCGCGGCGATGCAGGGCTGGGGTGGCTCGGACACGGAGTGCGTGATTGCCTGCATGCGCGCGGCCCCCGCTGCTGCCTCGTCCAGCATGCAGGCAAGCCCCCCCCCCCCCCCCCCCCATCCTTGCCCACCAGTGCACCAGAGGGGTGCCCACAGCACAAGCACGCTCGGAAGCATATGCGCGCGCCCCAGTTGGACTCCATGTGCGCCCTTGTTGGGCGCTATACCTGCTGCTGGTGGATGTGGATGCATTCAAGTACCAAGTATCCAGTCCAAGTATCCAGAATATTGTGTATTCTGTGTATACACATTGCCTTATGTGACATTGTATGCACACTGTCGTGGCGTTTTCGCGATATAACTCTGGAGGCAGTATTGGTCTCATCTGGCAGTTCTGAAGCATTTGGTTCAGCAACCTCTCAAAGTGCGCACGGGTGCCGACGGGGTAAAAATATCACTTCGAATGATAAGACCCTGCCCTGCCTGCCAGAGGTCAAATGTGGACAAAACTATAGCAAACTTATACCGAGTGCTCTTTTGGGTGGCATGCAAGCCCAATTTGGGGCTATCATAGGTGGGCCTATAGGTATACTTACAAGTAATAAGGGTTAATGTATTTGCCCGTATTCATACTGGTGCTTATAGGTGTTCTTGTGGGTGTGTCAGCGTGCGTAGTGGTGCTTTGAAGATGCCGTATTAATTTCGATCTAGTACTTTGATCTATTAATTGCAGCTCTCTGGGTTCTGGAAGCTGAAGTTGCGATCGGCAGAGTTTTCAACCTGTCCGCTGCCCGTGCAACCAGATGGAGCTGCTGACCAGTGTCGAGCAGTTTGCGCGGACGGTGCCACCGGAGGCCGTAAGTGCCGAGGAGGTGGAGGCATTTGTCCATGGTGAGATGCCCCCACACTGATTAGGCAACGGCGTGCCGCTTGATTTGGATCGCATCATTAACAAACGGGGGGAGCCCTTGTGTTCGAAGCGCCGTGTTTTCTGCACCCTAGCTGCTAGTTGCTGCGTTGCAAAGCTTTAGGCGCTACTGAGCTGATGCCAGTCGCGTGATCCGCGCTGCTTACATTGGTTAGCTCACTGCTCCGAAACCACGCTTTGCTTTCGAAATCCTGCTCAGAGTGGCAGCGGCGATGCATTTTAGACGGGTCAGCTGCGCCAAAGAACCAGATATTCGTCCAGTTTGTACACCGGTCCACAAAATATATGCCTCATCTTGAGGGCGATGCCGGGGCATTGATGATTTGCAGTTCTAAATTGAGCATTATAACATACCATACCTTGTTCCCTCTATTTGTCAAGTGTCGTTCCAGGTATTTTCGGGTCCCGAATCTTTCTAGGGAGCAACAAGTCTGACATGGCTATGGCTGCATAGCAAAACATGGCGAAAAACATGTACTCAATGAGTGATCGTAGGCGCTATGCGTGTCTTGACGCCCCCCCCCCCCCCCTCCCTCCCCCTCCCTCTGCCTCTCTGGAGGTGATTTCAAGTCCTTGGTGGCAGTTTGTATCGATGCGCTGCGCCACGCGCCTGAGTCACACATCTTTCACAACACAGCCATTGCTCATTGCTGCTGGAGGAGCAGAGCCCCGCCAGCTAGCTTGCAAACCAATTGCCCGGCCTTTGCCTGTTGCTGCACCACGTCTCTGAGCTCCCCCCCCCCCCCCCCCCATCTCTCATTTCCCCCCACTTTTCCGTCTCCGCTGCCCCACCATCAGCTGCAATCAAGCTGACGCAGGCAGCAGCTCAGGCCCCCGCAGCCAAGAACGCCGCCGCCGGCAGCTTTCTCTGCGCCGTTCGCTGGGCGCTGGTGCGCTGCCTGGGCGGCGAGGCGGCGCGCGGCGCTTGGATGCCTGGCGTCCTGAGCCTGCTGGAGGAATTCAGCAGGTAACGCACTGGAGGGCCTACAGCAGGGCCTGGGCTGGCGCCTGGAGGGAGGGAGGGGAATACTGTATGCAAGCTGTGTACTTTCATCTTGTTCTTGAACCCCCCCCCCCCCCCCCCCCGCAAGAGATGAGAAAACCTATATTTATCTTCAGGCATATCAGAATACAACGCGATTATTAATGTACCTTCCGACTCCTGACATTTATTTCGTCCGACTGGCAAACCCATATACCCGATTAATTAAATGGCACGGGGTACTGGCTAGGTATGTAGTAGGGCCGCCGGCAGCAGCAGAGCATCCTACGGGTAGGTTGTGAGAGGTGGCATTTGGGAGGATCGGGCGGGCGGGAGCTCACCCATGCTTATTGTTGTGACGTCGCGCAGGATGGAGTACTCTGTGGCGGTTCGCCTTGGCGCCGTGCACACCCTGCAGGAGCTGCTGCTGCTGCCGGCCAGCCTGCAGGCGCTTCCCTGCCCTGGGTCGACCGCTGGCCACGAGGCGACGCGCACAGACGCCGCCGACGCGCACTTTGCGGTCGTGTCGATGGTGAGGCACCAGCCAGAGTGGCTGGCTGCGCTGCTGGCGCGCCTGGATGACGCCGACAGCGGCCTGCAGGCCGCTGCCGTCCGCGCCCTCACAACCCTCCTGGCAGCGCTGGCAGGACAGGCAGCGGCGGCCGCGCCGTACGAGTCCGCCGGCACGCCGGAGGTCGTAGTCTTCTCGGCGCTGCGCCTGGCGAACGAGGCCTCCCCCGGCGTGCAGCAGGCGCTTGTCGGCTTTGCCGAGTGCGCCGCCGAGACGCGACCGGAGCTGCTCCGTGCGGCCGTAGACGGCAGGCAGGGGGAGCTCTCCTGCCAGCCCCCCTTGCTGACCTCGCTCAAGGCACTGCAGATAGTCGGCGCCTGATACTCGCACTGTCCGAACGGCGCCCCAACTCTCGTAAGCATCTGCCCCTTGCGCGGTGAACTCGGATCACCGGATATGTGAACGATCCCAGGGCGAGATCTCCCTGTTGTAAAGCTCTCTATTCACGAACGGACATCTATCCGCAAGGCGACACATGCCATTCAGTTCAGCGGGTTTCTTTTCTGAGTTCGCGTTTCCGGGCTTGTGACGTTGCTGTTGACGGAACTCATCCCGGTGGACGCACGGATGCAGTTTGCTGCCCCCCCCCCTCCCCCCGACGACACACATGAACCAGCACATACATATAAACACGCGCAATTTCAGCGTTACGACCGAAGTGACATGCTGCAGTTAAGAGTTGTCGCACGATTGTCTTGATACAGAGGTGACCTTAACATCTAGGGGTGTAACTGGCGGAGATTCGAAAATGGCAGCCACGGGTGCTGGGTGTATTAGTACTCCGCACTAAGTATGAAACATCTCGATAAGCGTTTATATGATAGTAGCTAGCACTGATCCTACTACCATATGAATTGTTAGGCGCAAAGAATCTGATATTTGCTTCTGCCGGCTCTCATGGTGGGTTGGATGAGGATCGCATTTGGCGACAGGCTGCGCGTGGCGGCATTTGGTAAATGTGCGAGACAGTACAGCGCTGTGCGGAGCCGCGATTATGATTTCAAGCGCAATTAATACTCTCATGTGGTGAAGCGGCGGGCGTTGCAGCACTACAATGACAATTCATTAAATCTAGTCGCCGCCACACGTGCATTTTCGCAACATAGAGTCGGGAAATAAAACCCTAAACTGCGGCGGTGCAGCAAGCGCGCGGGCTGGGGAGCAGCGCGCGAAAACGTGTGCGCCGAAACTGTCGGGATTAGGGCACAGTCATAATTCTGACAAATATATCGCGGCTGCGGTGCGAGAATGCAACCTTGCAACAACACATTATGAGCGCAACGAAAAAAACAGCGGCTACACACGGCGAGACGGTGACAAGCATCGACGGAGACGACCGGACGATCGATGGGATGCTTGCAGTTCCTAGTGAAAGCGAGCTAACTACGGGCCGCTGCCCTCCACAAGTCCGTCGCCAACCACCGGCAGCAAATGTACTCCTGTCTGTTACTAGTTGTCCGTAGTTCTATTGCCGGCGTCCTTTCTTGGTGGTGCAAGCCCCCCCCCCCCCCCCCCCCCCCCCACCCTCGCTATCCCTGCTGCGTGTTTGTAGTCTCGTCGTTTGAGCGTCCTTTTCATCGGTATAGAAGTTCGCGCGGCGTACACCGGCTAGGCGAGTTGAGCTCTTGTTTTACGTGGTCGACCAGCACGTAACATCGTCTGATCGCGCGTGTTAAATAGCCGCACTTCCATGCCCCGTCGCACTCTATGAGGTCGTTCTTTCTGTCGGCGGCGCGGCCAAGTGCCTGATGACGACCTTCCCTGGTGAATATTATTGTGCTGCTTGTTATGAAAAACAAGCGCCATACCAATATTTTCCAGTAAAGAGGATAGACGATTGCAATTAAATGCAGCAGCGCACACCTGCGCAAGGCGCTGCTGCCGCCCTCTCTTTTAGACATTTATGTGTCTGGGCAATTGTTATTCCACCAATACATATATCTTAGACGACAGCCGCCCCGCGACGACGAAATATTCCCAATTCGCAGGCGTCAAATTATAGTCATCAAATTATGATATCTAATACACGACAACCTACTCCTCTAGCTAGCAGCTACACGAATTATTATGAAGCGACACGTGCGAGGCATGATGGTAAACCACCTCCGCGTTGCTGAACACCATGCTCGATTCTTCCGCCCTTGATAATAACTATTCCAGCCTCGGCTCAGTCAAGGGTCTGAGGTCTCCGCTCAGAGGTCTCGGCCTCGGCTCAGTCAAGGACCGTCTATGATAATCTGTCGCGCTTGGATTATCAGAGATGCTGGCCGTCGCCGTCTTGCTGAGGAAAAAACTAAATGATTATAGTCCACGAGCGCCAAGGTCCGACACCATACAACGGACACCTACCGCGATAGGTCCGAAACCACTATCTTTGACAGCGCTGCGCGTCGGTGTCGGCGGCCGCGCGCTCCGTCGCGCTATGCCGCGCGCCGTGCCTTGTGTGTTTGTGTGTGTGTGTGTGTGTGTGTGTGTGTGTGTGTGTGTGTGTGTGTGTGTGTGTGTGTCTATATAGATATATTTATAGGTATGTATGTATAAATATGTGTGTATATATGTATATGCGGTATATTCCATTCGTCACAGCATTATACGTATGCAGTACATCTCGGTATGTATGCACGATAGCATGCAGAGACTGCCACGGATTGATTTGGGAGTACTGTACGACTGAGTCGCGGACGATGTGGCTGAACATCTCCGCGCGAGCTGACATCGATATCGCATCACGCGACAGGTCACAGCCCTACTTGAGGCTGAAGCTGAAATTCATGGCCGGCGATGATGTACACTTCTCGGTGGTGTCTATTCGACGGCAACCTACTGCTACAAATGAAATAACAACTTGCGACACGCCAAAGCCACAAAGCGCAGCAACATCAGCAGCCTGACTAGACGGCCATGCGAACGGTCCACTATCGCCCGCATTTAACTACGGAAAATCTGACCGTCACGTTAAAGTAACAGCACAGGTATTTTTGCTTGATGGACGATCAGGTGATGATAGTGCTGTATATGCTTCTCTGTGCAGGGGACACCAAGGAAGCAGGGTGATGCTGAATGGAGCATGGATGTGATGCGCGCCCACGTTTCAGGGTCAAAGTGTACGGAAACGGCATATAGGCGTACTTTCATGCTCATGCTAATACACATACAAAGATCCGAAATGAAAACGAACTGCCCCTGTGCAAAAAGAGGGGTAAACCTGGAAATTATAAGGGCGAACGATGTCATAAACGGCGCATTTGGACTGGACGTGTCAATGCCTACAATTCCATCAGTCGGCATAACAAATTTCTATCTTCCTAGTCTAACATACACGAATACTACACAAATGTATCACGGATGTGGATTTGAAATGTACTCTTATCTGCCCGGTACTTGGGTACGTACGCCGTATTATTGACATGGGCTAGCTGCAAAAGGCGATCGGGGAATCACCCGGGTACGGACGCTGTGGCGTGCTTCTGTTCTGTGTGTCGCAGCGAGTCAGCACCGCTAACAGAGGAGGACAACACAGGTAAAGCCTGACGCCCCACTGGTGCTCAAAGTCAGGCTACAGCCAGAACACCTCCATGGCCTCCATCTTGCACCCCTTCATCATTGCCTGCTCTGCCGCTGTGCAGGTGCGCATCTGATGCAGGTGGCCGGTGAGCCGCCGGTTGACCAGGGACACCTCCCCGGGCATCACTGCCACATTCACTTTGCGGCCGCGCAGCCCCAGCCGGCACAGCCACCATGACTGGTCCGCCCCGGGACAACTGGCAGGACGGCCGCCCTCGGATACTGCGCGCTGCGACGGCAGCTTGGAGTCCTCATCGTCGGCGGCAGGAGTGAATGCCAGATTGGCTCGTTCCAGGCGCCACAGCGCTGGTGGGCCAGACTCGATGGCAGCCGGACGGCCCATCAGGTAGCGCGTGCTGCAGGCGCTGCCGCACATCATGGTGTCGTCCCAGCCGGTGTTGTCGATTATTGTGACAGGGCGTCCCAGGCCGTGGCCCGCTGCCAGCAGCGCTGCCAGCTCCATCATGAACAAGGTGGCCACATCCACGTGCTCAAAAAACACGCGGAAGTATATCTGGCCCAGCGCAACCGCCTTGTCAGACGCACGGCTGGCATGCCGACTGTTGACAAATGCCTGCGCGACACACGACACGCTGTTAGGAGCAGGCAGTGGCAGCGGCATACAGGAGCCGCATGCTTGGCTCAACAACGCAACTGTTTGTTTGTTTGTTTAATATTGCCTCGGAAAAGGAAAACGTGCACGGAAAACACAACGGGTGAGAGCTAGGCCTACCACAGCAACAACACCCCCTACCCCCAGCGGATCAGCACGAAACACAATATCGAAAGACAGTCAGCGAAAGACAATGCCGCTGCTCAGTCTTGCTTGTCAGCGCCGCTGCCTGTCTCTAGTCGGTATCACGCGTGTAGATAACAGTCTAGGTCGGCAACTCAGCAAGCCACAGAAGGCTATGTGAGAACCTCAGGCGGTCAATCTGCGCATACCTCAGCACGCTACTTCAACACATAGACAAATCAAAGAGGCGCACACAGTTGCAGTCCGGCGTGCGGGTTGGCAGGCGCACCGGGAACGCGCGGCGCTGCTCCACACTGGTGTCGATTGCTGCAGCGCGCTCCCCGCCCGACAGGACCCAGCGGTAGGTGCTGAGGTCGTCAATGCCTGCTGGAAGCTCGCTGACACGCAGCCCGGACAACGCGTCTCGCGAGCAGGCCGGCCCAAGGGTCTCGTACGTGCCGTCCAGGCGCACCAGCCCAGTGGCCTTGTTCAGCACGCACTCCTGCAGCGTCCAGGTCCGGGAGTGATAGGCGTCGGCGCCGTCCGACCGCCCACGGGCCGTTTCCACCACCAGCACCAGCCGTGCACTCGCATAGACAGCAGTCATGGTGGGGAGGAGCCTCTTCATGGCCACATCCTTGATGCGCGAGTCCTCGGCGCTGTCGCTCGGCTGCGGCTGCGGGATGCTGAGGGTGTCGAGCCACACGTAGTGGCAACCGGCACAGCGTGCGGCCAGCGCCGCGCGGTACAGTTGCAGGAAGGGCAGGTGGATGCGGCAGCAGACGGTGCTGCCGTCACGCTGCATCACCTCCAGCTCCCACGATGCCGCATCGTCCCAGCGGCAGCTGATAGCGGCCGCCTGCAGCAGTCGTTCCTCGGTTGCGGAGTAGCCCACCGCGAGTGGCCTGCCGCGGGACAGGGCACGGAGCATGCCCGACGTGGAGAACAGGAGTCCGGCGCCAATGCTGCCGCCGTCAGCCACCTCGCGCAGAAGCATCCTGTGGTCAGCGCAGCCAAGCCAGCCCAGCACGGCACTGTTGATGAGCAGCACAGCCAGCAATGCGGCCGACAGCAGCGTTGTTGAGGCCACGCTGCTCGTCACCGGCATCTCGACCACCGGCCAGATAAGAGACGACACGCTGAGGAAGCCGATGACTAGCAGGAACCTATCCGGGTGGCTTGCCGCCCACCAGCGCCACTTGGCGCGCAGCTGCTGCAGCGAGGCGGCGACGTTTGTGACCAGCTGACGGGCGCCTTGCGGCGTCGCCAGCAGCCCCACCCACAGCATGGCCAGCGGGCTGACAGACACGCGGAAGGCGCGGAGCAGCGGGCGTGTGAGGCGGCTGTGCACCGAGAGCATGGAGGCAATCGAGTGTAAGCTACTGCGCAGCCGCACCAGCAAGTCGGTCTCCTCCGCCGGGCGCCGCAGTGTCAGAGCGTCGACATTGTGAAGGGAGGGCGCACTTCCGACCGCGTCCATGAGCGCCTTTCTGCTGCTCAGCGGGTTCTCAGTCATCCCCGCTGCGGCGGAGGAGGCGGGCGCTTTCCACAAGTTCTCACGCATGCGCCGTGGCGGCTTCTTGCGGAACAGAGGAGCGTTGCTGTCACACGAGCTCGCGTTGCTGACGACGGAGGCCGCTCGATGGGGCGCGCCATGGCGTGGAGCTGTCAGCACATTTATGTTGCCAGGGTCTGAGCCAGTTTGGGCGAATGTGGGGTCGCCGCACTCTGGGCGGCTGGACCCTACGCCTCCGGCGCCGCTTCCAGCATCCGAGGTGGTTCGGCTGAGGCCCGAGTCATTAGGCGCGGGAGCCTGCCCCGGCAACAGCCCCTCCTGGCTGCGAGAAACGGCGGCAAATGTGACTGCGCGCCGTGGGATGCCCCGCCTGGCGTGTTTGCCGTCGACTTGAGCCGCGACTGAATCGCCTTCCGGCGTAGCGCTGTCCTCCGCGCCAACACCCGGCTCCACGGCAATGTGCGACCTCTCATTCCGCCAGCCGGCCCGAAGGAGCTGCCCGCTGCCTCTGGAGGCGTCCAACCCGCTTCTGTGAGCAGCCCTGCCGCGCTGCCCAGGGGGGGCGAGAAGCGAGGGCGCGCGGTCCAACTCCCCCAAGCGCTCTGGCTGCGCCTGGCTGAGGTTCGGCAGGTTACTGCAAGAAGCGCTGGGCCGCGGCCCCGCCCGCTGCGGCAGCACAGCGCGCTCCACCAGGATGCGCCTCGCGCTGCGCGCTTTTGTGATGAAAGTCCAGCCTCTGGATGGCCCCTGCCGGGCGCCGCGGCCTGGGCGACCTGAGGCCGCTTCGTCAACCGTGGCGCCCATCGTCTCTGTCTCCTGCAGCCTGGCCCTCGGCGACCACTGGCTAGGTGTTATTGAGCGCAACACGCGGCTGGTGCGCGAAGCCGCTGACTCTGGCCTGGGGACCACCCCGTTCAGCGCGCCCAGCATCCCCCATTGGGGGCGATCGCTGCTGCCACCTTGCGCCCTCTCCCCCAGCAGCGCCTCCCGCGACCTGCACATGTTGGCGTAGCGTGGCAGTAGCGTGAACAGCGCCAGAGTGTGAATCCCCGCGACAATGTACAGCGGGTACATGTCTGCGGCGATGGGTTGCAGGGGCGTGTGCCCGATGGCCAGCAGCACCAGCCAGGCGGCCAGGAAGCCGAGCGTATTGGCGGCCATCACGCCGAGCCGTAGGGGGAAGCCCTCCTGGAAGTAGGCAGCCCCTGGGTACCCCTTCTTGATCGCCGCCTCCTGAAAGGTGCGCGTGCAGGTGACGGGGTCGAGCGCGAGCACCATTGGAAGATTGACAAAGAAGGGATATACCCACATCAGCACCCGCGAGCCACGTAGCGGGCAGCCGCGGAAACGGAACGCCAGCATCGTCCACATCACGATTGTCATGAGGACGATGGCCAAGATGGATATCCAAATATATGTGTACATCTCCAGCATTCGCGAGTACACAAATCCCTCCTGCAACACAAAGGCCTTTTGCGGAGGTGCGCCAAGCTGTTAGCGCAAGGTGGACGAGGCACACGCACGAGATGCCCCGACAAGGTCGTATAGACCGTGGCCGAGCCATTCCTTGATCCCTCCTGACATGGCATGCAAGCACAAGCCGGAAGTTATTCACACCCACCTTGAAGTGCTCCCCCTTCTGTTGCCGGTGGCTCCAAAGCTTCCAGACCGAGTACGCACAGCACCCCACTGTGGACGAAAAATATAACGCCGTCCACGGCGGTTCATCGCGCACCGCGTATGTGCCTTGCGGGTGGCAGTGCACGAACAGCCCGCTCAGGTGAGGTTGTGGAAGGTTGGATGCATGGTAAGGATTACGGGTGACGTACACGTGCGTGTGTGTGCGCGACGCCGCCGCGTTATCGTAGGAGGGGGGGGGGGGGGGGGGGGGGTTCGTCGCATTACTTGCGGTTGTAAAACTGGGTCGGCATGCCGAGCCGTACCGGTTGCAAAGGAGGGCTCACCTAGGCTGCAGATAACGCATATGTTAAAGCCCGCCGTGAGGCAGACGGAGAACTCTTGAGGCTTGCAATGGAGACCTCGCAGCTTGGCCGCGGAGGCAAGCGGACCCACACGGGCGTCGTTCAACTCGCTGCTACCATCGCAGGTGTCACCCGTCGCGCTAATTGCGATAGCCAGGTCTCCCCCAACAGGAGAGGGCCCCGTGGTCGCCATTCCGGACCGCCGCAGCGCCACCTTTAGGGAGAGACTCGTGCCATCGTCCTGCAGATTATGCATGCACATCTAGCCCCGGTTCCGCGCACAGACAGTTTTACCCGTAGTCGGCGGAGGTGTTGGCTTTGCTTCCTCCTGGCGATAGACCCGGCGCGCGGGAGCTATATTAAACGGATACCGGTGTAAATTACAAAAAGGCCAGCAGTAACAAATCCACCTACCCTGTACCGCTAGAAGCAGGAGCGACAAAGATCAACACAGCAAGCCGCCGTAACGGATATATTATAGATACTGTTACGGTTACGGATACCGTACGAGTACTGGTACTGTTGTACCGATGTACGATACCAGAATAACAATACTTACTTAGATCGGTGCTTTTGACATATGCGCACTACAAAAGAACTATAATTAGAGCAACTATGAAATGTTGCGAGCAAAGGAGAGGCATAAGCCTGAAACCAAGGGTCAAGCAGGACGCCAGGGAGCCTTACGATACCAGAATAAGGTACCTTTATACCGCGTATAGTTCAAGCACTGGCTTCAATGCTTCCCTTGACCCTGTGGTTCCTGGCAACTTGGCGACTTCGTGGTTCCCTTGGCTCTTTCTTGGTTCTTGACTCCCTGGCCTCCTGCTCGACCTTGGTCTCAGGCTAATGTCTCTCTTTTGCTGGCAACCTTTCATAGTTGTTGTTAGTTATGTTTGTAGTGCGCCTATGTTTAAAGCCCCGACGTAAACAAATGATGCTGGTGTAAAAAAACGATACCGGAATATACTACTACGCTTCAAAATAAATCGCAAACCGAACCTTGGGTAGGGGCTGTGCTCACGCGCAATCGAAGCTCGTGGCGCCAATCCTAACATATAGGGATTAGGGGTATCTTGAATAGAAGTAGTGCTAGCTACAACCCCCATGTTTTAGATTGAATTGGTGGTGTACATTGAGGTGTATGTAGATGTAAAAACGACGCACGAATTTCGTCGCACATCTCGAGTTTACATCTCGAGTTTAGCACAAATATTCAGAAAAATATCCCTACGCGCAGCGCATGAGAAGTCTTTGGCATGGCTCAATAGCAATACACTGCCCATAGATGTGCTCGCACGGTACCGCGAGTGATCCCGCATCGCGCCTTCCAGCCGCTCATAATGCCCGCGTACATCAGCGTTACACAAGTGTTACACATGTCACGAGGCACGTACGTACTAGCGTAAGCGGCGATGGTTTTTTGTAATGAGCATGCGTACCATTTGGCAGCCGCTTTATATGGTAGCGCGCTTCTAGCTCTACACGGTGGGGCAAGGCCGTATTCAACCCTAACGGCGCGCGCCGCAGGAAAAAAAACCATAAGTCCAAATTCGGCAGATCGGGGTCATATTTCAGTCTGAATTCTTCGATCTGAGCAGTAGTTTTCGCACCTCGAATTAATTTAAAACACCGGCAGGTCATCCCGCGTCCCCAGCTCAGAGGGTTTTCGTAATGCGTTGATACTCGAAAAATGCTCAGACACCAACTTACTACGGTTCGAGTACAGTTCGCTAACAAGTAATTTTGAAGCGTAGTAGTGAGCAACCCAAATACGAAGTCATAGTGCTCCCAACGATCGTAGTCCTTCATCAGGTCCCCGAAAATCGCAGAGCCCCGATGTTCGGCAGCATGCTGAAAATGATGGGCTCGCAGTACGTCCAAAACACCTTGGTCACCGTGCACTCGCTTGATCTTGTTGAGCCTCCGAAGGATGGGCTAGAAGAAAGCGAAACGCCTTGTCGATGGCCTCGGCGTGATTACGAGCGTGTGCGAGGTACTAGAGGGTGAAGTCTTGATTTGCAGCATGGACGTAAGGTAGCATCTCGTTGAGAGCTACGATGAGAGCGGCCATGTGGGCTCCGTAACACGACATCGACATCCACAGATACTCCTCATGGCCCGGCAGACGCCAGTCATCTTGCTTGAGGTACTTGTTCGTTAGGATGGTGCTTAGGGGAAAGAGCTCAGGCACTCGCGCTGACCGGTCGAACGGCCTCGTAATTAGACTCTGCTCGGCGATGCAGACTGTAGCTCGTGCACCGCGAGGTAGTCGTCATCGTCACTCACGTATTTTGCTCCGACACGACCGCTCTGGGCTAGCTCTATAGCGGGGCGCTATGCGGCTCCCCCGTTGCCTGTCGGTTGTCCCGTAACGCGCTGCCCGGAACTACAGCCATGTACTCCGTCTCCGTCAACAACACGGTCATGAGCCGTCAATTGAGCCAACGTTGTTGCTTGCCAGCTCGCGCAACAATGTAGATTGGGCCTTCATGTCTGCTTGTATCGACTCGAGTGTCGGCTCAACGACGGGTTCTTCTCCACCTGACATGATGAAGCACGGACGTACGGATGAGGATTTCACACACGGGTGGTGTGCCGGGTGTGGGTCTTGAACAACTTGGGGTGACCTTGCTTGCAACATGTTACGAGACAGTTGATCGCTGCGTGTAACGCAGCGAAACTGCGAGATGGCAGGCTCAGATGTTATGGCTGCTTTTATGTCTACTACTCATGCCTAGTAACCCGTACCACTGACCAGCACGGTAGCCGGCAAAGCCGTTATGTAAAGAAGGAAACCCCATAAACAAGTTTAGAGCAATACTGCAATTTATCATGTTATCGTCCGTTATTAACTTTATAAATAACATATTCGCACTAAAATCAGTACTAAAAGCAGTAGTTGCCAGCAAACGAGGGATAAATCCTGAAACCGTGGTCAAGCAGGAGGCCAGGGAGCCGTCCCTAAATAATAGTGACCCTATAAGGATCATATCTTATATACAAGTCCGCTGCTGCCAACACATGCAATACAATCACCAGCCACTTTTGACCCACCCACACAGGCGCTATGGGCTGCGGATCCTCCACCCCTGCTCAGGTGCCGACTGTCAGACCGGCAGCTGGCTCTACCACTGCAACCGAGCGGACACCTCCCCCGGCACCGTCGGGCAGCGCGGCCGCCTCGCATCCTCGTCCAGCGCAGCCTGAAGCTGAGCCGACAACCCGCGGGGGCGAGACAGAGTCTAAAAGCCCCGAGCCAGCGTTCACCCCCGCTTCGGCAGAGCAAAACGGGCAGGCCGGCGCGAGCGACGGTGCCACAAGCGGGGCGGCGACAGGTACGTGTGCTCGGAGTTGCCGCGACGCGCGTGCCGGTGATATTGCGGTCATGCTGCTGGACGTGACGCGCGTCGTACCGGTACTGATCCTGTCTGAAATCATCGCTGTCGCTATATCTGTACGGCATGTACATCGGCGCCGCGAGCATGCGACATGTCGACGCGGCGTTTCGAATGCGACCCGCCTCGATCGCGCGTCCCTGAAGAAGCAAGCCACAGTGCTGGAGAGTCAGGCACTAACAGGGATGTTTCCATGCACGTAAAGGGCAGATGCGGCCAAGGAATCGACGGAAGGCGGCGAGCCGCCCGAGGCGCCGGTCCGGCTACTTCTCGTGGGTCCGTTCGCCGGCTTCGAGGAGGCGGTGCCATGCTACGAGAACCTGCCGGCCGGGAGCTTCATAGACGTCGACATCGCCGACTATCACGCCCGCTACGCGGCCGATACCGCCGTCATTTCATGGCGCTGGATGCGGCCCAAGCCGCCATCGGCCGAGGCGGCGGCTGACCCGCTCGCCAACCCCGTGCCCAGCGCGCTCGTCGAGTACGTCTCACACTTGAGCGAACGCGACAGCATGAAGTACCTCTGGCTGGACTGGTCCTGCGCGCCTCAATACCCCAAAGACCTGGCCGCAACGGTAATTGCCCCCCCCCCCTCCCCCTCCCTCCTTCTTGCCTCCTCTGTCGTGTCGACGTGTCACACTTGTTGGCTCAGCAAGCATTCCCACAACAGGGCTAGACCGCGGTGTAGGGGTGGTAACAGTGGCGGCCAGGTAGCCCATCCCTGTCGATGTATTTATCGATACAGTCATGCATCTACTGATACGGCCAGTGCAGCAGCAGTGCATGGAGGGGAAATAGACTTGATGCTGCACATGAGGGAGCCACACCAGTGATGGGCTACGGGGAAGATTGTCAGCGAGAGCACATGGAAACAACGCCCGCAGATGGCGGCGCTTGACGTTCTCTGTATGGCCACCTGCTGTCTGCAACACCAGATGCGGGAGATCAACCGCAGTGGCACCTACTATGCCACAGCGCGAGGGTTCTACATATGGTGCTTTGCCGCACGCGTCACCGTGGATTCATTTGAGCACAGCGACTACTTCTACAGGTAGAGACGCCCCCGCTTGCGTGCATCTGCCCAACCTCCCGCCCACCGATTGCACCAACCCAGCGCCCTCCAATTATCTGAACAGCTGTCGGCCCTCACAGGGCATGGACGCTGAGCGAGCGGCTGCATCGCGCTGCCACCAAAGGAGCGCTCACGCCAGCAGACTTCCTGCCCACATTTGAAAGCACGGTTTTCTCCTCCACGCTTAGGCCTGTGAAGGAGTGGGGCCCGCCCATGGCCCAGCTGGCAGGCAGGGCGTCCATCGCGTTGATGATGGGCAGGGGTCAGCTGGGCGAGGGGGAGCTGCTCGAGCTGACTGGCATGGTGGTGAACCGCTACCCACTGCTGGGCCAGCTGGCATTGCGGCTCGACGGCCCCTTCCATACCCTCCTGCCGCCGGATGTGGCAGCCGGAATGCGCGTTGCGCTGGGCTTGCGGGCGGTGGCGGAGTGGATTGCGGCGCCGGATGATGATCTTGATGACATGACGGGCGCGTTTCAGATGCGCCCGCTGCAGTTCAAGCAGTTCCTGCTGCATGGTCTGCTCAACCATGCACGCATGACACTGAACAACCTCTCCGGGGGTCTCAACTCAAGCCTGGAAAGCGTAGCAACCGCAGCGACAGAGGTATGCCGCCCCATGCAATGCCATGCCGCTTCCCACCTGAGGCCTCGCCTGCGTTTTGCCTCACCTGATTTCACAGTTAAGCTGCCAGCCCTCGGCATATGTTTGCTGTACCCAACGGCCAATTTGCTCCATCATAGCACATCATGCATGCCTTCTATCTGGAAACAGTAGCTTGAGGCACAGTGAAGTAACGACATTGGCTGTTTGGTGCACATCATTCGTCACTTCTTTGTGAAGCGGCGCAGCGCATGACGGCGATTGCCTGCATCCAGGGCGTTCCTGATGACCTGCTGAATGAGACAGAGCAGCGGTACTGGACGGCTGATGACGATGTCCCTTGCCTGCTGCTGCTGCCCTGCAGGTGAAGGGTGCCGCTACCGTGTCGGGGCTGCTGGGGCCCGTGGAAGCCATGTGGCAGGCCGCGATGGGCACGCCAACCAGCGAGAGCGGCGCCTCGCCCGCCTGGCTGCGCCGCTACCTGGTCTTTGAAGCCGGGCGCTCCTACAAGGCGTTTTCATCCATCGACCTGCTGTTTGCCATCTATAAGCTCTTCGACCTCGGCGACTTCTCGTACGGCCAAGAGGACGCGCTGTATGCCGCGCTGCTGCGCAAGGCAGGCGCGGCCTTCATGTCCGATCTGCAATCCCACCCGTACGGCTGGCTTCAGGAACTCGCCGTGATGAGCAACAAGCAGGAGGATGTGCTGTCGGCGGTGCTGACAACCGCCAAGAACAGCCGCGCTGAACCTGCATATGTGCCATCCCCCGCCAATTTTGGCCTCTTGTTCCTCCATTCCGCGGCACCGACGGTGCTGGACCCAGGGGCGCAGCTCCCTGTCCCTGCCCTGCTGGGACCGGAGCCCATGGAGAATGTGCTCAGCCATGTGCTCGGCTTCCGGCTGGACTGCGCCGCCCAATGGGCGCTCGCGCGTCTAGCGCAGAGCGGCGAGCTCCCGCGCGTACCCAAGGAGACCGGTGGGGAGATGGACTCCCGCCTGAGCCTGCGGGGTCGAAAGGCGCTGGGCCTGTTCGAGGACCGGCTGCACGCCGCGCTGGCGGAGCAGATGGTGGAGCCATGGGAGCAGGACTGCGGCCTCTTTCTCGTGGTGCGCTACGGAACAATGGCCTGCCTCTCCCGCGTTCTGCTGCTGCGGACATCCCCCTCCGGCGATGGCGGATGGACAGTGGAGTATGTCAGCGCGTTTGGGTCCGATCCGCAGAAGGGCAGCTCCTGGGGCATCGCGCAGGCGCTGGAGGGCCTTGTCGCCGCTGTCGCGGGCCTGCCGGGCACCACGAGCTCGGCGTACGCTACCTACGGCGACTGCTCGGCCCTCGCACAGAGCTGCCCGCTGGACGCCGGCCTGTTTGATGGCGACACGGAGTGGTTCAGTGGCCACACGCTTTCGTTTGTTGCGGGACCCGAGCCCACGCCCAGCGACGAGGCGCCGCCCGCCTCCAAGAGCGGCTCTGGCGCGGATGACGATGGCAGCCGAAGGACGGAGAGGCCACTCGAGATCCCAGAGGGCGAGACCATGTTTGAGGACTCCGAGATTGAGCTGGCGGAATCGGCTTACGAGCATGCCGCGTCAGCGGAATTCAACGCAGACAGCTTGGCGGCGTATCACCGCATGCTTTCGCGCAATTGTGTGGCCAGCGCAATGATGGCCAAGCATCTAGGCTTTTATGGCAGCCTGTGTACCACGCTGGCCATGCACCTCCTGGTGCACGGTGAAGAGTTTCTGCAGGCAGAGATGCTGAAGACCAAGTTTGAGCAGCTGCTAAAGGGCCTGGACGATGCCCTTCGCGATGCTGGCGAGGGCGCGGAGTCCGCCGATGAGGCGCGCGAGGCAATGGCCTCGTTGCAGGATGCGCTACGCAGCGCGATGGAGTTCATTCACGACAGTGGCGGCGGGAAGGGCGGCGACAGCGACTACGGCAGCGACGACTACGGCGGTCCGGAAGGCAAATCCATGTTCGAGATGCCGTTTGTGGTGCCGCCCGGGAAGACGGCGTTCGATGACGAGGAGCTGGACCTCGTCGATAGAGCGTACCTCCGCATGTCTGATGCAGCCTTCAGCGCCGACACCATGACAGACTATTACAACCTCCTCGTGCGGAACTACGTGCACGACTCTGTGATGGCTGCCCACCTTGGCTACTTTGCGCGGTTGTGCATCAAGTACGCCGACCATCTCGCCATGAGTGGGGAGGTGCTGCTGGCGCAGAGCGTGCTAAAGCGGAAGCTGGGCGAGCTGGTTGAGGATATGGGCGACGCGATCGGGGACTCGGACGACGAGGCCAACAAGGAGGCCGCCCGGAAAGCGCTCGCCAGCCTGGAGGAAGCCATTGAGGCGTCTAGCTGAGCGCTGGCGGGGCAGAGTGCCTGTGTGAGCTACTCGTATGGAGGCAGACGCTCGATCCGCAACGTCGCATTCTTGGGCGGTAGCGCTGTCGCATGGTGCGAATTGCAAACGCCCTCCGCCGCGTACCTGGCGTGAACGACAGCAACATTTAACATCAGGCTCGTGGGTCCCCAAAAATGTAGTGAATTGTTTCGCAGCGAAGAGTTGGAATATGCGGTTGCTATTCGTCAAGCATTCTGATATACTTCAAGATGAATATAGTTGGGGGGGGGGGGGCAATAATATACCGCGAATCCAACTTAGCGTGGATATGGTATTCCCTGCTTCACGACTGTGATTCGGCATGTCAGTCCGCGCAAGCTGTTGGGACGGCGTGTCCTATTGTTTTATTGTCCCTGGATGCATCTCAGCTGTCCTCCTGCTGCTTGATCGTGCCCATTCCATCTGTGCTACCGCGAACCGCACTCAAGCACACAACAATGACACCGTCCTGTGACAATGTGCGTCCAGGTTGGAGACATATCCACAGTGTTAGACATGGACGGTAGAATGTGGTACATCACAAGAACGATATGCCCTACTCCTACCTTCAACAGCACTCTTGCTGGGCTGGGCCACAGCCGACAGTCCATACATAGAGTCCGCATGGAACTGTAACGCCGGCTGAAGCGTATCCCCAATAAACTAAAGGCGCTGCTCTCGCCTTTGTTGATACCTTACGGCGCGGGTCGCATTTGATGTAGGAAGGATCTAGTACCGATGTGGATGATGGGTCGGTAAGGGGTTAGTTCGTTGCTGAATCGTAAAGCCCCTTGTCTTCGCCGTGGGAATACGAGGAGCGTCGTTGGAGTCCTCGAGGGATTGGATGGCGTTGCCAAGGATGGGCGCCCTTAGTGTTCCGATAATGCGACTTAGTACGGCGGCGTTGGAGTGCGCGAGGGGTGGATGGCGTCTATGATGGGCGTCCTTCGCGTTCCAATAAATGGGACTAAGTACGGCAAACAGCCGAGACACTACCTCAACTGTAGGTATACAGAGCGACTCGCCTTCGCTGGGGTATAGTAGGCAGCAAGTCAGCACGCTGTAGTTCAGTTGCATCCCATCATATGTGTATTTATGCTATATTGCTATATATGCGACTCGAATTTTCAGATAGGTATCATGGTGAAATTGGGTACCTACATGGCAAGATATGTCTTCATCGAGTCGAGAAGGACTGCTCGACTCGAAGAAAAGACTGTTGTTTCCTGACCTGCCCTGGTTATCATACACCATATTTTCATCGTATAGTACAAGCAGTAGTCTCAACAACAATCGACAAGGAATTTCTTAGCATCTTAAGATTGATAGTAACGTAAACACAAACTAAAGTAGTATCAGCCAGGAGCATCTCGTCCATGCAGTGCTAATACTAAAAATAATAAACACTGAGCAATTCATATACACAGAGTATCAGCCCATATTACATTAGTCGCTATTTGCCGCAGATCCTGCCATTTTCATTATTAGTGGGAACAACTTCTGGCCAAACAGTCCACGCGTACCGCCGCCGGCGTGCCTATGCATTCCCCCGAATCCGGCCACAGCACACCCAGGCTCACGACCGGCGCGCACGGATAATCAGCCAGTGGCTACTGTTCTTCGAACGCTGCTCCTCAGCGCCGGATAAGAGTTGCGACGCTCCTGCGACCAGTCTTGCGGAAGGTTCTCTTTATTCTACAGAGTTCAGTCATCAGCACTCGAAAAACGGTCGACGGCCTCCGATCAAACCTGCCGCCGGGGCCAGAGCGTCCCAGATGGAAGCGCGCCCACCTATTACCACCTGCAACATTATCGCCACCGGAGGGTCACTCACCTCGTCTGGCGTCTGACATTATCACAGTAGGGTGCGATGGCGGAGAGGGGGACGGTAGGCGCGGAGGAGGCCGACGGCGGCTGCCCCGACCTGTCGGCGGATGAGTGGGAGGCGGTCGCGGGGCAGCTGTGCGGCGCGAACGACGGCAGCTGGCGCGATGTGCTGCGCGGCGTGTGCCGGTCGGCCCGCGGCGGCATGGACGTTGCGCCTACGACCACGAAAGGCGGGCGGTGGATGGACCCGGGCGCGCTCGCGACCAGAGTGGAGCTGCTATGCTGGGCGGCAGAGCAAGGCTGCGAGCTGCTGGACGATGGGCGCGTGCCGCTGGCGGCGATGGAGGGCTGGGCGTGCTGCAGTGGGGCGTGGAGCGCCGCTGCTGGGAGCTGCCCATCCAGAGAGACTGCGAGCGAGCAGCCAGGGCAGGACAGCCGGAGATGCTGCAGTGGGCAAGAGGGCAGGGCTACCCCTGAGATGGCTGAACCTGCACAGACGCGGCGTGTGGAGGACATCTTGACGTCCTGTACTGGGCAAGAGGGCAGGGCTGATCCTGGGATCTCTGGACCTGTGAGATAGCGGCTGCGGGAGGACATCTCGAAGTGCTGCAATGGGCAAGGGAGCAAGGTTGCCCTTGGGATGAAAATACGTGCCTAACAGCAGGCGCGGCAGGGGAGCTGGAGTTGTTGCAGTGGGTGAGGAAGCAAGGCTGCCCCTGGGATGGAAATACATGCCACGTAGCAGCTTCAGGCGGACATCTTCACGTGCTGCAGTGGGCAAGAGGGCACGGCTGCCTCTGGGATTAAGGGGCCTGCGGACGAATAGCTCGGAGAGGACATCTTGTGCTGCTGCAGTGGGCAAGAGGGCATGGCTGCCCCTGGGATAGCCGGACCAGCGAGGGAGCGGCCGAGGGGACATCTCAAAGTATTGATGTGGGCGAGGGAGCAGGGTTGCCCCTGGGATGCCGCGCTATGCTTACAGTATGCCAGAAACGTCAGGCACCATGCTATGGTGGAGGAGATTGAGCAACACCAATGGATCAAACTGTCGCCGCCCCACTATGATCAGTGATCAGACGAAATTGGAGCTGTGTACATGCAGTGAGTGCAACCTGGAGCCTGCAGTAAAGTAGTCAATATGCCTCTGTAATAGACTGTCAAGGGGCAGGTGGTGGATGGATCTGTTGGTGCTGCATGCGGCTGTGTTGTACCAGTTGGGCCTGAGAATGACTACAGGATTATGAAACACTGACAGATTGTGTCCTGTTGACCTCATCGTCCATTGTCATCGTCCATTGGGGCTCCGACTAGGGAGATAACATAGCAAGCCTCCAGTTGCGCCACTGGAATGAGGGCATGCTGATTCTGCTCGCTTCTTGGCTGCCTAATCTTGACAGCGCAGGTGGTGGTATGTAGAATCATTTGCTTCTGCCATTATAATGCTGCTGCTCAAGTTACAATACATATACTATAATAATTGAAAAATATTACCCATAGTTAGAGTAGGTACTGCTGAGTTCTTTCTATGGACTAGCGCGTAGGTGGCAAAGATGTAAACGGTGGTGCCTGGCCGTGTTTTCCTTCTAGTGCCGTGCTTTCCTTCCGTGCATTCCTTATAGTGTTTTCCTGTCATATTATACTGTTACATGTAGCTATTCTCCTGTTATTGTTGTTGCTGAAGTTCTATGTAACAGACTGATTAGACGCAGTACGAGTGATTATGTCGTGATAATTTAGCATGTGTACACATTTATATAAACACATGATTAGTGATTCCTGGCTTGGGTACATCACAGCGTTTGCAATACTCATCACTACTGCTTGAGTACTGTTACTACCAGGCTATATACGCGTTCGTTGTAGTCGGTATTTGTATACCGTAAAAGGACTAGCGCTACTACGGTATCCGGTCAGGTACGATCCAACCCGGAAGCGCTAGGATTACCTGCTAGCTATAACGCATACTAATCGTTGTCAGTAAGATCAATGTAATCATGTGGTCGCGCATCGGTCCGCATTCATGTATCGCTATCAAAAATAGTATAATATAATATGAAATAGTGCACGTAAACATTTTCCTAAATGGGCAATACTTAGTCAAACAATGTTCTAAACGCCATCCCAAATAGATTCGCAATACAAGTAAGAAATATCTGCGAGTTTTCTTGCAGAACTCCAAATTGTCAACACATTTTCTATTTCAATCTATTCTATCATAATTGCCGCATTTACATCCTAATAGTATATTGAGTTACATGAAGAATAAACAGTGTTGTCAATATTCCAGAATGTTTGCCGCTGTGAAAGATGAGTATCAAGATTCACAGCGGGAACTCATAGACAAAGGTGGCCTTGGTGTATCAGCCGCGCCGGCACACTGCACGGATAGAGCAATATCAACGGCCTCAATTAACTTCTCATGCTTAGGACCCCTCTCTTCTCCCGCCCTCCTGCCACTGACAAAGGCACAAGCACACGAAGAGTACACACACTGCTATTGCGCGCACTGCACATATAAAATCGGTCCAATTGCTGTGCGGATTCCTCCAACTTCACAAGCTGAAACAACTCCATGCGCGCAGCAACAGTAGGCTTGCCCAACTTCACAAGATGCGGCCCCATGTAATTACAGTGAATCAGTCAACCAAGTACGGCCTCCTTGCCATACTATCCGTGGCTTCCAAAGATTACTAATACACACGGACCCGCACATGGCCGCACAAAGCCGCACAAACAGGCGCGGGCATAGTCAGTGGTTCTTTACCTTTGGGACTATATAGCCCGCAGATAGTCTGTCCTACCAGAAATAGGCGCAAAGGTTTGAAGTAGTATATATATTGGCGATAGCATCGCAGATTCGAGGGAAACATGAGCAGCGCCGCTCGGAAGGCACTCACCAGCGTGGAAGAAGCATTGCAGACGTTTGGCCAAGCGTAGGCAGCTGGGCAGGGCGTTTGGGAAAGGGGGCATGTGCTCAATTTACACCGGCATATAGGGCGATTGGGGGACGACCTTATAGAGCCTGTGCAGATAGTATGAGTGTGAGGAATTGCCCCCCATCCATTTGCATTATGCAAAATACTGTGCCTTGCGATCCGTTAATATTTGGCTCAGCAGTTCACTGTCCGCCATGCAGTGCCCGGGGCTTTCAAGTGAGTAAGCTACTGGAATTGCATTTGAAAATTGCCCCCACATATATACTAGTAGATGACTATACTCCTACGGCACCGTCCGAGTGTGTACCCATTCCTTCGATGCAGAAGCAAATGTCAAATGTAAGGTGCAGGTGGTACATTGCGGCTGGGATCATTTTAAACATTTACCAGACAAAAGAAGTGCACAGCAACTGCCGTGCCCACGTATCCCCTTATTGAACTACGGTATCTTAGCTGGTGATCACATGCATTCATTCACAGCCGACCTATAGAGTCTATTCCCCAAGTCTGCAATTAACTGCATTGTCGGCTAAAGCCCAGCTCCATTGAGGGCGCACTGGCGTTGCTCTGCGTTTGCGCACACGGCGGTTCGCAGCTGCAGGAGCGCTCACTCTCAGGTGGGCGAAGGCGTGGTGAGGGGTCCGACAATCGAGGCGACACCCGCCTCAAAAGCACAACGCTTGCCGCGCAACAACGTGATATCGCACATATTTTCGATGTATAACATTGTCAGGCATACCTCGTATGTACGTACCGGTACTCTTATCACACATATATACGTCGTAGTCGTCACAAGAGGTGGCCGCGCGCGTCGGTAATTGGGAAACTGTCGGCCTGCGCGCCGCTGGACTGGCGGGCCTAGTAGTGCGAGCGGTTGGACAGAGTGGAGAAATTGGCCCTCACTACTCCGAATATATGAGCCCCCAACAACAGCCAGAATTGGCCCGGATGACGGCAGTGATTGGGCTGGGGCTACCAGGCAGCAAGTCAACACGCTGAGATTATAGAGTGGCAGGATGGATGTGTATGTATACATTTATCGTATTTAATAGCTAATCTTTGTATCAATGCACATGATGTGCATATATATCGATGTCTTTCTGGACACATAGTGTTCCCATCGCATGCAGGAAATACGGCAATCCGATAATTTGATATTTTTCAGTGTATTCCAAGTATCAGTTCGGCAAATACGGCACTTCTAATTATTAAAACCGGCGCAGCGCCAAAAGTGAGGCGCGAATTATTTTAACGCGCACATGCGGATACTGTCCATACGGGTACCCATCATCCCGCCGTCGTCACGCGTAAGTAAAGTTCGCCGTGGGACAGCGGCCGAAGCCGCCCCAGCACTTGACCTCGTGTGCCCACTGCAGTCGTAGGACTGGCATCATAGCCCATAGACCATTGCCTCATTCGAACCCCGAAGGGCTAATGCATCAACCGGGTAAACCCGGGACACGCCGGGCCGAAATTGCCGAAATACATGGGCCAGGAATCGAACCTGAGTCTCTCGCAGACGAGACGACCGCTCTATGCTACCGAGCGGATAAGGGATGTACCTTGTATCGTCACGCGTATTAGCGACTAGTAGCAGTTCGCTCTGGATTGTTCCGGAACTAATCCTTACTGATTTTCTGAAGAGTTCGGGATCTCTCGTTAAATATCCGTTAATATCATTGATTTCCTCCGTGGGAGTATTAATAAAGTCCAACCCTGTTAACTCTTCAGCAAAAGGAGAGGGGGGGGGGGGGGGGGGGGACCGGTTCCAGACTGCCCAGAAAGCACGGACGCACTTACTTCCCTTGGGTTTTCTAGGACCCCCTTGGGACCTTCTGCTGGGAGGGTCTGTGTGGATACATGCGGTAAAAAGAGTGTGCAGTGGCCGGCGCCAAGATTGTAGGTGAAGTGTCCATGGCCCGATTGACCCCACCGCTAATTAACTCTGGGCTCCCCCTCCCCCTCCCGCCCCTCGACCCCACCCACTGGCGCGGCCAAACAACGTGCATGACACGTAAATGTACATTATGGCACCAAAACCAGTAGTAATCCGGAAAGGCTTTCGAAATATCGTTTAGGATGTCAGGGGTGACGCGAGGCGCTACCGTGATGGCGATGACTGCCGCCGAGAGCGAGCATGTCGTCTCCCGTCTAAGGCTCAAAAAGAACCTCCACCATGTCGGTACCCCATGGCCACCACGAAGTGCCAAATTCATGCACACACACACAACGTATTCCGCCCCTCCAGAGTTTCAAGGAGGTTGTTGCAAACTTGCAACTCACAGGCGCTGCAACGGCGGCCGTGATGAGCTGGCCGATTGGTCTCCGCTACGGGCGGCGGAGGCCGGTCCGAATCTCCCATGAGTACCGCCGCAAGCCAAAGCGGAGCTCGGCCGGCTCCATTCGTAAGCGAGCTAGACCAGGATGCCGTGGCGGCGGCCGTAAGTGCAGTAAGAGGGTAGCAGACGGCTTTAGGGCTGATCCACGGCCGTCGTCTTCCGAGATCCGTGCTCGTGATGGCGGGGCGTGGGCGGCGGGTCGGTGGACATGACAAAAAGTACATCCATTGTCCGCTGCCTCGGTTGAGCGCGCGCGCGGTCGTATCGTGCGCGACAGGTACCGGATTCGATTCCTGGCCGATGTAGTTTCGGCAATATCGTCCCGGCATGTCATGGGTTTCCCCGGTTCATTGATGCATTAGCCCTTCGGGGTTCGAATGAGGCAATGGTCTACGGGCTATGCCAGACCTACGATTGCAGTTGGCGCAAGAGGTGAAATGATGGGGCGGCTTCGGCCGCTGTCCCACGTACGGCGAACTTTACTTTACTTTAGGGCAAAAAGGTTTATTAACGATTATTTCACCCGCCTCGATTCATCTCTGCCTCCCGGGCCGGCTCTGCCTTGTCATGCAACATGCCCTACAGTACTGGTAAATCTCCACGCGATACCATGTCAGCGCATGCTCTCTTTTATTTGCTGGCAAGCAACCTTTCGTAGTTGCTGTTAGTTCTATCTGTTTGTGGTGCGCATATGTAGCGCACTGATATAAAGCCCTGATGTAAAAAATGATTTATGTCAGCACATGCTGTAGACATGTCAGCACAAAGGGACTTCGTTACCCGCCGCCTGTGGAGGCTGGTTCGGTGCTGAGGCAGTTTACGGGTACCCTATAGATACAGTTCCCATATCCAGGGTCGGGAGGACCATCATGCCAAACCTAGCTCAGATACAGTTAAGAATGTCCTTAACATGGCCAACAGGCCCAAATCCTCCTTACCTGTAGTCGAGAGGTGGCTAGCACTGACCTAGACTTAAGCCATGCAGGTCATTACCAAAATTTACGGGTGCGGGTAGTCCCAACCGAATCGTTCAGTTCCAGTGCGTGATGTTTATCGACTATATTCGCTATCCGTTTTCGCCCGACCGCCGGGGTCCGCCGCACCGCCGCACATCTGCCCTCCCGGACGGCACCGATGTGTCGGTCTTCTGTTGTACTCATTTTTTTTCGTCCCCGGGACAGGACTGGCACCAGTGAAACCCTTGCAGCGTCTCTACGACGGCCGTTTAGGCAGCAATCCAGTTACGGAAAGCCCTGGGTAGGCGACGCTCCGTTATAGTCATCAAGCAAATTGCCGAAGCATTTCGCAAGACAAATTGAAGGCCAGTGACGGAATTTCCAACACTGTTGGATCACCGTCTAAAACACTGCCATCAAAATACCCGGCACTGACCACGAAAGGTCCGCCCTACCCGTTTGGGCGTCGGCCCATTCGAGTAATGCGAGTTGGGGCAAGCCCCAACCCGCGGAGCAAAGCATTTCGGGAGTGCGATACATGTGCAACAAAAAAGGCAATGTGAGGGAGGGCCCGACGCCATAGCTGGAAAAATTTCCCATTCCCAGTAAAATCCAGGGCGCCGTGAAGGGAGGGGGGGACCCCGCCCAAAATAAAGGCAGTTAAGTCCTCAGGCGTTGACGCACTAACCTGACTACTAATAAAATCCCTGAACTCCGGAACTAACAACCCAAAATTATGACGGTGATACTCATACTCATACTCCAAACGCTTCCGCTGACTTGCCGAGTGGCGCAGCAGTGGCGAGTTGCGACGTTGCGACCAGCCCCCTCACCAGACGAATTCATTACTCCTGGAAGGAAAACTCGGCAGCACTCATCGACCAGTCTTCAGGTAGTATATCGATTAACCCCGCCGTACGGGTCGGAATAGTCAACGCACAGCGCAGCGAGAGGAGCTGCTGCCGGGACCGGTGCTTCCCAGGCCGAATCACTACGCCCGCGTCCCTCCACCGGCAACGTTGTCGCCGCCGGCGCACCGCTCCCGCCGTCCGGCGTCGTAAAGCCCTCACAGCATCGCAGCGTGCGATGGCGGAGGAGGCCGGCGGCGGCTTCCCCGAGCTGTCAGCGGATGAGTGGGAGGCGGTGGCGAGGCAGCTGTCCGGCTCCAACGACGGCAGCTGGCGCGGCGTGCTGCGCAGCGTGTGTACGTCGGCCCGCGACGGTGTAGACTTCGCGCCTACGACCATGAAAGGCGGGCGGCGGATGGACCCGCGCGTGCTCGCTGTCAGTGTGGAGCTGCTGCGCTGGGCGGCAGATCAAGGCTGCGGGCTGCTGGACGATGGGCGCGTGCCGCTGGCGGCGGTGGAGGGCGGCAGGCTGGGCGTGCTGCAGTGGGGCGTGGAGCGCCGCTGCTGGGAGCTGCCCAGCCAGATCTGCGAGCGAGCAGCCAAGGCAGGGAAGCTGGAGGTGCTGCAGTGGGCGAGGGAGCAAGGCTGCCCCTGGGGTAGGAGGACCTGCTCAAGGGCATCGGAAGCAGGAAATCTGGAGATGCTGCAGTGGGCAAGAGGGCAGGGCTGCCCCTGGGATGAAGATACCTGCGCAAGAGCGGCTTGGAAAGGACATCTCGAAGTGCTGCAGTGGGCAAGAAGGCAGGGCTGCCCATGGGATGAACACACCTGCGCCAGTGCAGCGTCAGGAGGAAACCTGGGGGTGCTGCAGTGGGCAAGGGCGCAGGGCTGCCCCTGGGATGAGTGGACCTGCGCAAGAGCGGCTTGGAAAGGACATCTCGAAGTGCTGCAGTGGGCAAGAAGGCAGGGCTGCCCATGGGATGAGCATACCTGCGCCAGTGCAGCGTCAGGAGAAAACCTGGGGGTGCTGCAGTGGGCAAGGGCGCAGGGCTGCCCCTGGGATGAGTGGACCTGCATACAGGCGGCCAAGCGCGGACATCTTGAGGTGCTGCAGTGGGCGAGGGGGGCAGGCTGCCCCTGGCATCAGTCCGCATGCGTATTTGCAGCCTTGTTAGGCCGTTTGGAGGTGCTGCGGTGGGCGAGGGAGCAGGGCTTCCAA
Source organism: Tetraselmis striata (assembly GCA_006384855.1). Taxonomy (NCBI): domain Eukaryota; kingdom Viridiplantae; phylum Chlorophyta; class Chlorodendrophyceae; order Chlorodendrales; family Chlorodendraceae; genus Tetraselmis; species Tetraselmis striata. The sequence goes on from VCJN01002677.1 coordinate 63,821, forward strand.
TGTGATGACATGACGTGCGCTTGGGCAGTCCATGCAGGAAACCTCGAGCTGCTGCAGTGGGCAAGGGGGGAAGGCTGCCCCTGGGATGCCGAGCAGTGCTGGCACATGTCTGTCTCCCACGAGCACCATGCAATTACTGAGTGGATTGAGCGACAGCTGTGAGCCTGCCTGATGCGGCTCATTGTAATCAGCGCTTAGTGAAACAATAAATAAGAGTTTTGTACATAGAATGATGCAAGTTGTGGCCTGCACGGCAGTGGCTTTGTATCGGCGGGTGCGTGCAGGTGATGTGCACCTGGTGGTAGGGTTTTCATCACAGCTTGGCTGCGGCACACTGAAAGAATGATGTAAATTGCAACTGAACCCATGAGTCTGCGCAGAGGCGTACAATCACTGATCATTTCAACTTCATGAACTACAGCTGGTAGAACGGTGTGCTGATATCAAAAGATGCACCATCACTACTTTTCAACTGACCCTGATGAAAAAGTTCTCAGCAAAGTATGGGACCGTAATAGTACCAGAAAAGGGTTCGCCATGATCGATTACTGTTTGTGGTGCAGCCTGCTGTGGAGAGAGATTTATCCCCTCCCCCCCCCCCCCCCACCACCACACGGGCACTTAACTGCATTGTGTGAGACATTGTCTGCTACAAAGTTGTGATTCGGCATGGCGGTACACAATCCACCAGATGGAGTTTTGCGTCACTTTCCCAGGGTTCCACCTGTTGCACCACGGCTATTCTTCCCGCCGCCGGATTGACCGCACTCCTGCCGAGCTGTGAATAACCATCACAACGATCCGGGTGGCGCAATGAGGTGCGGCGCGACCATGCTACGAACCTCGGATAGTATTAACAAAAGATAGCCAGAGGTCGAGCATAAGATTTCCCTCCACAGCAGTGCCCCTGCAGTGTTTAGGGTTTTTTTTTTTTTGGTGGAGCGATGCCCACGGCCGCCATGCTGGATCCCCCTTGGCACAACATTATTTCCACCAGCATCGACGCAATAAGGGGCACGCCATTGCCGTCCCGCTGGGCTCACCATGGCGCGCTACGAGCATGTGGCCATGCACTACTATAGAAAGCTGTGGCCTACGGCAAGGAGGCCACCTGACAAGAGCCCTCTCCCGCCTGCGCGTGCAACGATCACAGCCGCATTTTTATCGATCCATGATTTTGTCCATAATCCATCGTCATTGACACGCAGGGCTTGGTCCAGGTCGTGAATGACCTATTTTCAATGCCCTGCGTGCATGGTGGATAGTGATCATACCAAGGGTGATGTGGTATGAGTACGGGGGCAGTGATGTCCCATGCCTATTTATGCACACGAGCGGCGCAATTTGCAGTTTTGAAGCGCACTAGCGCCAGAAGCCCTGCTTTGCCTAAATGAAAGTGTTTGACGGCAACGGCTACCGCGTGGCAATACGGAATGTATCGCGCTATCGCGGCATCCCCCCCAGCCGTACGACCCTGAGTAACAAGCATGCACGCGCGCACGGTCTCAGTGTAGCCGCGCATGGGCATGTGAACCAAACTCGCAAAATCCATACTTATGTGGAGAGATGTATATAGTTAGCAAGTTGCCGCGGCTGCAGCACTGCGCGCGCGCTGGCTAAACATAGTGGAGTAGTATATCAAACGCGCGCGAGGAGCGCCCATCCATCTCAAACAACGCAAGATCGATGCGCGCGACGCCCTCGTCACGCGCGGCAGCAGCAACTGCTAAATCCTTACTACCCGTACTAGAGCGACTAATCTGACAATCCGTACGTGCGCGGCAGCGTCTCGACAAGATCATATCGTCGTTCATATTATTATTATTATTGGCAACTTGTAGCAACGATAGGTATAATTCAGAGGGCGGTAGGCAAGGAATATTAGCCGAAGAAGTGCGCAGGCATAGCTAAAACACAGAAAAGGGCAGGGGACGTGAGTTCAAAGAGCCACCAAAGAGGGAGGGAGGGTGGGTTTTGCGGGCAGGAGGCCGGCACAAAACTAAGTGGTCGCATCTAGCGGACGAGGATGGTTTTATATGATTCGACGGGTACTGGGTCACCGATATTTTCTCCGAGGGCGGCACGCAAAGTGCCGTATATCGGCATTTCAGTGCTGAAACACCAAGACTGCCCGGCGGGCGTGCATTGCTCTGACTGAGGCCGCCATGTCAACTTGGATTGGCGCAGAGGCTGCGGCCTGCGCGCGGGCAGCCGGTGTCGACACCCGCATACCCTAGGGTTAGGGAGGGAAAGGAAAGTCCAAGCACGCAGCTGCTTTAAACATTTCAGAGGGAGGTGGGCAAGGGAAATTAGCCACCTCGGGCTTCAAGACTGCGGAGGGGGCTGGGCCGCGCCCGACGGAGCGGGGGCGCGAAGGACGTTGCCGTAATCGGTGGTGGTCGTGGGAAGGGTAGCAAGGTCGTCGAGGATGTCGGTGATGACGTCGCACGGCAGGGGGAGCGCCGTAGCTCGTCCTCGCCGGTCTTGAGCTGGCGGATTTGAAGCGCGCGCTTCATGTCGATGATGGCTTGATCGGTACCCCGGGCGTCATCCCGACCGGTGTGACACAGGAAGGTGTTGATGGCGGAGAGGTAGGGCGGCAGAGAGCCGGCGCCGATGGTGCCACGCTCCGCATCTAGGCGAGGTAGCGGACGCAAGTAGACTCGGTGAAGTTCAAAGAGGAGATGCCTTCCTCGTAGATGCACAACTCCGTCGGCGCAGAGGCGGATATCGCCTCGTAGCTTGAGTGGGTGCTAGCCGTGAGCGATGTAGTCAGGAGGTCGAGCACCTTGACGCCCTAGTCGTCCGAGCCGTACAGAGCTTCGATGTTGCCTCGCATGAGCTCGCTCCAAGGGGCGTTTGCGTCGGCGTCTGCGATACAGTACGTAAGAGTCTAAGAAGAGTTCGTGGTGGGACGGACGCGCCGATTGAAGAGCGTTGTACGCCGCTGCACGGTTCAACGATGACGCTCGCCGGGTGGTGCGTGACGACGGGGCCAGGAGCACTACGAAGGGAGTGCGAAGAGGGTATGGTGCCGTAGCCGCTGATCCTGGAACGGGCGTCGTGCGAGTACCTAGCCCGTCGGACCCCCCGCGAGAGGCCGTTGTGGGAGCGATGGGAAAAAGGGTTAGCGCGGCATGTCGGGGTGGGCGCGCCAGAAAGAGCGGGTCGGCAAGGATTTGTGATGTAGAAGTACATAATGAAGCTGGAAAGGTTGGCTCGGGCGAGGGTAGGGGGAGAACGAGGACCGGGACATGTGGGTCAGTAGTGAGGGAGTCCCGTTAATGCCGACGACTCCAGTGCAGCGTTGCTTGCCTGGAAGGCACGCCCTGAGGCGTGTCCTCGAAATGCAGCCTTTTGGGGCCAGCACGGCGAAGCACCCCATCATTCGGCCTTGCCGGCCGTCGGGAGCTCGGTCTTCGCCTTGCTCTTACCAGAGTCCTTGGCGACGTCCTTGGCGAAGGTGGTTCGCGACGCCGCGGTCTCGCGTGCCGGGCACGCGTTATTGAAGCTGTCACGGTTGCCGCCACCGCCGTTCAGATCGCGGTCGTTGCGCCGGGAGCCGCATCAAAAGCGTTGACGGGATGGTGTCTTCGCAGCGCTCGCGATGTTCTCGTCGTAGTCGTGGTCCTTGTAGAGCTCCAACATCTCGGTGAACTCGGGCGACCCCTAGTTCTCGGTGCCATGGCGGAGGTAGCGCTCCGCACGACATCGAGGGCGAAGGTGCCGCCGTTGTGCATATGTGTGTCCCAATGCTTGAGAGGGTAGGCCAAGCGGAACCGATGACCGTCGTCAACCGCCTCCATGCTGTGGACGACGGTCTCGATCCGGTTTCCGAAAGCCGGCGTAATCCCGTCGGAGACGCATGCACCGGCAAGCAGCTTGCGCAACTTGACAGCCAAGTCGGCGATGAAGGCCCCATAGCACGAGGCGTGGTAGTACTCGTCCGCTGCCGGGTGAAGACGAGGGTTACCTAGCAGGTACTCGAGCACGCGGTTGAGGGCGATGGGGAAAAGCCCCGGGAGATGCAGACTGTCGGGAGGCATCCCGTTCTCCAAACCGGGCAGAGCAGTAGCACGGGCGGTTTTCCATTCAAGGTAGTGGGGTCCGCTTGAGGGAGCGAAGGTCGCTCGGACGTTTTGGTCCATACCACCAGCGCGGGAGTCGTTCCCGCCCGGAATGGCGTCCTCTTTGCCGGCGGCATAGGAGTGTCTTGGGTAGCGAATATCTTGGAGAGCTGCTCCTGGATGAGCTGTCTCATTCTCGTGTCTTCTACCTAGCTCCCGACGCCCCGCCTTGATGCGCGCTTATTGACCAATGGCCGACGTCTCGACACCCTCGACAGCCGCCGCCTTGCCGGCGTCGACCATGTTGGGGCCGGTGGATGAGCCGCTGCCTGCTGCTGACATATCGAATAACAATCGTCCCGGAGGGAGCCGCGGGGAGAAGAGAGAGACGAGCCCCGGCTTGAGCTGGTCATCTAGTAGCAGCGAGCTAGCGAGGGCGGAAGGTTTTGTACCGTTTTCCGGCTTCTTGAGCACTCTGCACGGTCCGAAACTACGAGTTAGTGTCGTGCGGGCAGGAGGCCATCACACAACTAAGAGTAGAGTGAGAGTGGTCCCATCTCGCGGACGATGATGGTTTAAAAGATTTGACGGGTACTGGGGTGACCGACATTTTCGCCGAGGGCGGCACTTCGGCATTTCAGTGCTAAAGCACTAAGACTGCCCATCGGGCGTGCATTGCTATGTGGCCGCCACGTCAAATTGGCCACGTCAAATTGGCGTGGCACAGAGGCCGCGGGCAGCCGGTGTCGACACCCGCATACCCTGGGGCTAAGGGAGGGAAAGGAAACCCCAAGAACACATAATCGAAACATAATCCTTAGCGACTTAGCGGCTGGCGGAGTCGCTAATGATATCACTGTGTTATTATCTATGGATTATGGATGAAGTATTCATATAAATAATTGTAGTGTTAAATCAATGATACTCCTACTATTCGCTGCTATCTATCGTCGCTTCCATAATTGTATAGGAATCCTTACAGCATGGTATAGTGGATAACCTATTAATCCTTGGTCAAAGATATAATGCAGGAAGGATTGTGAAATTCGTACTCCCTACCCGATGCCAGCCGGTAAGGATGCTCACGTCGCTGCAGCGGGACAACGGCCACAGCGTTTTTTTTTCCGCCTCCGGGACAGGACTGGCACCAGTGAAACCCTTGCAGCGTCTCTACGACGTCTCTACGACATCTCTACGACGTCTCTACGACGTCTCTACGACGTCTCTACGACGGCCGTTTAGGCAGTGATCCAGTTACGGAAGGCCACAGCGTATCAGTGATCCATAGCGCTGCAATCAGCCCACCCCCATCCCGCCCCACCCGGCCCCATCCACTGTCACACAAACCCTGCGTCGGTTTCGCCGACCAGGCCAAAAATCCTCAACCAGCATCGCGCAGTGTAAGGTAGGCATCGGCCCCGACGGCGCTGCAGAGCGGCTTTGTATGCGGGCGCCCTCCCCGACCGTTCATGCCAGGTCACGCGCCGGAATAAAATATGGAACAAATCCTGAATAAATATAAATAATTATAGTGATAAAGCGCGTCACCAACTCACCATCACCTACAAGGTCAGCATGGCGCCCCCGTTGGTCGCACCCACCACCAACGACCCCGAGGCCCGCGTCGTAATCAGTGATATAATACACAGCTGCATATTATGGTGCTCCGCATGCTGCCATGATACCGCCCTTGTCGCTCACTGCGGAGCCAGCACGCGCGTGCCGCGGCGTCGCTTCAGCGTCGCGGTTTGCTGCTTTATTACCTTTACCTTTATCACGACAGCGTATCGCGCTATGGGAAGGAACTCCGTCACCCGGCCTTCCCCGCCTATGCACGACGGTGCGAGTTGCAGAGGCGGCGTAAGTTCGACGAACCAGCAATTTGTTCGCACCTTCGGGGGGATCGCTGCACTGCATACCCTAGGGTGCCAGCCCTGGCTCACAGCGGCTTCCCATGGTCGCATAGCGCCGCTATAGATGTAGCCCTGGTACCGCCGGTATTGCTATGCCAACGTCAGTCGGTCACTACCAAAAACTTGATAACGGGGCGATGGAACATGTAGATAAACACAGATTCTCGGGGAAACGGAGTGGAATGCCTGTACTATCTGATAAGGCAACAACACACAGGCACTATGGGTTTTCAGGGTTGTGTGTGCTCCTCGTCGGCACCCCGATGCAGTTGTCGTGGTTCAGCCCTTGGTGCCAGGCTATGCGGTGGGTACTGTTGTGTGCCATATGGTGTGGATGCCAATCATTCTGCGACCCTTCTGAACCGCGCGGTCATAGGTCATGGTGGGGCTGCCCCTGGACATGCTGCTGATGCCAGACTGAATATGCAACTGGGACCAAGGCCGCATAGGACTATCCTGCAACATCGCGACTAAATACCCCGTCTACTTCCAGTCCTCCCCTCCCCCCGCCCCTACCCTTGAAGCACCCCCCTCCCCCCCCCCCCCCCCCCTCCCCAACACACACATACACACACACACACACGATTATCTGCATACATACTATTCGCGTTCACAAAGTACAAAGTACAGTCGAAATCCCAACTTGAATCCCGACGAACGGAGCAGCGCCCTCCATTGCTCTGTCAGCCTTGAGCTATGCCATGTCGCATAGACCTGCCTGACTGCTGGTGGGCTCTTGGCGGTTGGCGCTGTCCCATCCTCCTCCAAGTGGGGTTCATCCTGGGGCACTGATCCTGTGCCACAGTCGCTCAGGAATCCCACCCCGCCTCCCCCACCCATCCTTCTGCCTTGGTCCCTATCCCAGGGGAATCGCCAGTATGCCGGCAGCTGCTGCCAGGGCGCAGCTGGGAGGGGCGCCAGCAGGCGCCGCACGGCCCTCCCCCCGTGCCGTGCGGCCGCAGATGCTCGCTGCGCGCGTGAGCGGACCCCTCGCAGCGGCAGCCGCAGGCCTGCAGCAGCGGCACCAGATGCGGGGGCGGTGGGGCCGGCCGGCGCGGCTGCTGGTGGAGGCTCGGCGCGCGGGGCGGCGGCGGGTGCCAGGCGGGGCGCCGCCGGCGGAGCTGGTGCAGGAGCTGGGGTGCGCGATGCCACCACCCCCTCACCCCCTCCACCCCTGGACTGCTGCCATCAATGCGGCAATTGGCGATGGTGCTGTCTCATTAAGCGCACCGCATGCCGCCGCCGAGGGCATGCCTACCTGCAACTGCCACAGCCCCGCCATGAATGAATGCCCCCCCCCCCCCCCACCCACCCACCCCGGGCACATGGTGCCAAAGGTACCGGAAGGACTTTTTTGCGGAGTACTCCATGGGCCGGCTGCTGGGCACCGGCGCCTTTGGCTCCGTGTTTCAGGTCACCAGCCGGGCAACCGGCGACCAGTGAGCCCCCCCCCCCCCCACACACACACACACCTCTTCCGCCGCAATGCCGCCCGGCTTCCATGGCCAACTTCAGCTCAGTGGACATTGCGCTGGGATGCTCGCCACCCTCAGCCGCGGATCTTGCTGCACTCGTCCAGGTACGCCGCCAAGATCCTGGACAAGATAATGCTAGGATCCAACCTGGAGCCGGGCTTTGTGGAGCGCATCCGCGGGGAGGTGGACACGCTCAACCTGCTGGCGCGCCCCCCCTCCCTCCCCCCGGCCCCCGAATCCTCCTAGTCCACCCCCTTGGCTGCCTCCGTCTCCCCTTGGCTCCCCCTGTCCCCCGCACTGGTCCGCCCTGCACTTACCGAGCATCACGCCCTGCCCTGTGCTTCAGGCCGGAAGCCTGAACGTGGCCTACCTCTACGACACCTGCGAGACAGAGGTCAGCGTGGTGCTGGTGTGGATCCCCCCCCCCCCCCCCCCCCCCCACACACACACCCTACAGCCTGCAGCCGCCTGTGAACGGCACGTGCAGGCCGCCGTATTGGGGTAGAGGGGGGCAAGGGGGGGGAAGGGGGGGCAGGTCGCTCACCCCGGTGGTGTGGTCGGCCTGGCGGCGTCCGGGCAGGTCTTTGAGATGCTGAGCGGCGGCACGCTGTGGGACCGCATCGAGCGCCTGAGCGGTGAGGGCAAGCTCACCGAGTACGAGATCGCCAAGGTGGCGGTGGAGGTGCTCAAAATGCTGGCGCAGTGCCACGCGCTGGGCATCATCTACCGCGACGTCAAGCCGGGTGGGTGCGCAGCGCGGGCCGGCCTCGGGGCTGCCCTCACTAGGGGTCTCGACGCGGTAATAAGAACACAACGAATAATACGACCCCGCCCTGCTTGCCAGAGATCAACTGCAGACAAATTCTAGCAGAACTATGGCAGGTGTTCTTATAGGATGCATGCACGCCGGATTAAAGGATTATAGTAAGGGCTCTGATAAGGAAGTCGGCGTACCCATACGGGTATATGGCTGGCAGAGTACCCGTCTCAGCAGCCGGCGCATGCAGGAGGATCAATCAAATAAAAAACATCTTGTTAATGGTACTCGGAGCAAGGGCATGATAATATGTCAATGAAGCCAGCGATTCTGTAACGCTGCATGGAAGGGCTGTACAGTCTCATGTTCAGACCATAACGATCAGAGAGAGAGAGGGGGGGGGAGGTGATGGGGGGAGGGGATGGGGGGGCAGCAACTCTGAATCATACGTGGTCCTTTATAGGAGCAGTAACCATGGTGCATGAGGTGACTACGGGAAACACTATGAGGGGGGGGGGGGTGTAGAGCGCCGCATATGATTGCGGGTACACCGGAAGAGCATATTGACATTGACTACAATATCATGTACGGACAACATGTGTATCGTGCCATCAGAGGGGCTGATGGATTTGATTGGGCCCCGTGAGTGATGGGCCATGAATAACGCTCGCCGATGCCTGTGCCCGGTGCCGCCGCAGAGAACTTTCTGTTCAGCTCTGTGGAGCCCGACGCACCGCTGAAGGTACCGTGGCGCGGGGCAGCTGCTCTTCGCCTGTTGCCCGCCCTCAACCGCCGCCCAGCTGCCTGACACGGCCAGGGCGCGCATGCCATCACGGCGTGACTGCAAGCGCGGCGGCCTCCTGACGCGGCCGAGTGCCCCGCTGCTCTGCTGTCAGGCCATCGACTTTGGGGCGGCGGTGGCGATCAGCCCCAAGTACCCCGTCGCGGACCGCGCGGGCACGCCCATGTACATGGTGGGCGGGGATTTGCATGCCCCCCCCCCCCCCCCCCCCTCCCCCCTCCTCTTGCTCTGCTTGCCGCACATACCCGCCAGGCATGCTACGTGGCTCAGAGCGCCGATGCCCCGCGCTGTGCCCAGGCGCCGGAGGTGGTCAAGGCGGGCGTCAACCTGCGAAACCCGGGGTACAGCGTCAAGGTGCGCGCCTGTCACGCCCCCTCCCCGCCCCCGCTGACCCACTGGGCGCGCCAATACACTGTTTTGCTGCACGTTCTGATGCAGCCGCCAGGTCCAAGCCTTGATACATCCTTACAGGTTGATGTCAATGCGGTTGGCATACACTGTGTGACTACTCCACCCGGCAGGTGGACGTGTATAGCGTCGGCGTGCTGATCTACCAGCTGATGACAGGGGCGGCTGCCGTACGACGGCCCACTGGGTCGCAACATCAACCTGTTGCTGGGCGGCGAGCAGATGCTGCAGGAGCAGGGGATGGACATCCAGGACATGTACACAGCGATCACACAGGAGGAGCTGGACTTTGAGCTGCCGCCGTGGGATGAGCTGTCGTCAGACGCCCGCGACTTTGTGGTGCGCGCGGCCTGTGCACGCGATTCACGCCGCCCCAGCTTGGGTATGTTTATCTTTATAATCTCGGCGTGTTTCGCTACCACTTTGTGTATATTGTTCGACACAGCAAGGCCTTAGCTGTTTACCCAACTGAGATGCCGTGATGCCCTCCAACCACTGACAGCTCCACGTAAGAATTCTCTCCCTCGCGCTCCCGACTATCTCTCTCTCTCCCTTTCTCTCCCTCCTCTCTCTCTCTCTCTCTCTCTCTCTCTCTCTCTCTTGCTATAACACAGCGGTCTAATTGCGGGTACAACCAAGTATCCTCATGGCTTGTAGCCACCTTCCGGTCCTTCCGCTTTCAGGCTCTCTCTCTCTCTCTCTCTCTCTCTCTCTCTCTCTCTCAGGTGATCATTACAAAGTGACCATCTTTGTAATGTAAGGGTGTGATTGTGTTGTGTTTGTAATTACGTGTCCCTGGCCACGTTGTGCGCTCCATCAATACATGTACCTGCACCGAAGCGGGGATATGTTGCCTACAGGTGCCGACACGGTAATAGGCGCACTGCAGATAAGGAGCTGATGGTCTAGTCCCCTCCTCCTCATACGCTTCATGCAACTGTGATGCGTCGCCTTGTAGTGGCTCATTGCCAGCGGATGGCAGGTCCACCAACCTGAATCCTCGGCCATTCATCCGTTTTTTAAACTAACGGCTGGTTTTTTTAACTAACTGCGGTAATAATAGCACTGCGAATAAAAACCTGCCCTGCATGCCAGAGGTCAAATGTAGACAAAATTATAGCGGAACTTATAGCGAATGTTCTCATAGGTTGCATGCAAGGTCTAGTTTTAGGCTCTTACAGGTGCGCCGGCCCCGTATATTTGTGCCTTCCGCTATCACTGCAAACGTTTTCATGTCTGGCGGACACACGCGGGCACGCAGCTCATCTTCATTGCTTTAGGACATACAGCAACGATGTTCCCAGCGGTTGTGTTCAGGCTGCGGCGTACTGGCAGGCTCGCTCGTCCCTGTGAACGTCATTTGTACCAGCATGCCGCTATCAGCTGGCCATGTTTGCAGCCGCCAGACTGAAATGACACGCCATGGCAACGATTTAGCCCCGATGCATGCATTGTTTGCGTGCCGCCAATTGCCATCCCATGGTGACTTGCGTTGGCCGCGCATTGTTGTAACGATCATACTTGATGGTATCTGTATGTATAAAATGTACATATGAATAGATAGATACATACATATACATACATAATATATACATATACATACATACATACATACATATGTATATATATATACATATATATATATACATACATACATATGTATGTATACATACATACATATGTATATATATATGTATGTATATATATATATATGTATGTATATATATCGCCATCGCACAGCCTGGTATGGATGCTGGACGGAGCCACCCGGATCCCGGCAAATGCACATTGTTTACAATACATCGCGTTGTTAACCCCGTATTATTTCTTCCGCCCCTGCGCATGAACCTCTTGCACCCCGCCCTTCTTCGCCCCTTAAAACACACTCCCCTCGCTGTCCCGCCCTGCAGATGCTACTGCTGGAGCGGGACCACATGCTGCGCCCCTCGGCCAACGAGGCGCTCGAGCACAAGTACAGTCCCCCCCACGCCTCACCGACGTTATGCGCCTCTGCTGTCCGCGCCTCTTGCATGGCTGCGGATTGCATCAGGGCGGTGGTGCCATGAGTGACGGCCGCCCTGCGTTGAGTCATTGACGCGCTGGCGGGATGCAGGTTCCTGGAGCAGGTGGCGCAGCACCAGGCCGCCCTCTCTGAGCAGCAGCCACTCATGCACGAGGTGGGGCGCGTCCCTGCCCACTGCCTGTTCTTTTCCCTTAACGACATGTCGCCGCCCAAGGATGCGCACCTGAGGATGCGCACATTGCAGTGGCCGAGTCCCGGTACAAAGGCTTGGCATGCCGGAGCGTGCAGGTCGCCGGTTCCTCAGTAGTGGGTGCCATCATTGGCCTGGCACGCTGCATCGTATCACCCAGGCGGTGTCGTTCAGCGCTGCCCGCGTTGTATCGACACCTATGCGCCTAATCATGGCGAGGTGCCACACAAGCGCGGAATCTCGGGGCACCGGGGCGCTGGGATCATTGTCCTCCTTTTCCTTCAGGCGGTCCACTCAGACTACGAGGTCCAATCCACCAATCCTGAATCGTCATGACGCCAAGGCCAGGACGTCCACGCGGAAGCTTTGTACTCACATATATGAAGAATTGACCGAAAGGGAGGAGGGGCTGTTACTTGTGCAATCTGCCTGGGCCGGTGCAGGCGACCGACCGGATTCTTCCAAGTTGCACCGCAGCTGAGCCTCTGTTTCGTTTGCCCCCTCTGCTGTCGCGGCTCCCGCTGTGGCGCAGGTGGTCCAGCGGCTGCAGCGCTACGGCACCTACAACCGCCTGAAGCGCATCGCCCTGCTCAAGGTGACCCCGCCGCAGCACAAATGAACGCTTGCTCTCGCCCGCATGCTGACACCTGAGGCTGTCTTGGGAGGTGGCAGTCACCCTGTTGCTGCCCTGGAAGGCGGCCTCACCTCGCGGCTCCTCGGCGGGGCGCCGCAGATGAAGGAGATGGCCAACCTGGACGCGTCGGAGGTGCAGGAGCTGAGCGCCCTGTTCGAGGAGATCGACACCAACGGCGACGGCGAGCTCTCGGTGGAGGAGCTGACGGCGGCCACGCAGAGCTGGAAGCTCAGCCTGACGCCGGTCGAGGTGGAGCAGCTGGTGCTGGCGGTGGACCTCAATAACGACGGTGCGCCTTGCCAATGCAGCGGGGGCGCCTGCCGCCACAGGTTCATAATGTGAACATTGCGAATGAGACTCCGCCCTGCCTGCGGAGTCTCATTCGCAGTGTTCAATGTAGAACAAAAGTTCCAATGTAGACGAAAATTCAACGGAAATATCGCAGCTGTTCTTATAGATTGCATGCGAGGCCCAATTGGATGGTTATAGTGATAAGGGCTCTTATAGCCGAGTCGGCAGCCGTATACCCCGCAGTATCCAACGGCCTAGCACAGCGCTCATGGATGAGTTGGTTGGTGAATCGAAGCAGTTGCTGTGATTGCGAGTGGCGATCCCGCTGCTGCCGCTGTTTGTTGACGTGGAGAGTACGGGGTCACCTGTCTGTAAGGCATGACGGGTAATGCTGCCGTGTGGGCTTGCTTTACATTTAGCACCGCTTTGTCTGGCAAGAGAGAGAGAGAGCGAGAGCGACACCTTGCATGGAGTTGTAGGTGGCTGGAGGACATCACAGCATCCCAGTTGGGCAACTGGCAGGACTTGTATTGTGCGCAGTCACTGTGGGTGCCGATGGACCTATTTGACCCCTCATTATAAGCCTCCATTTTTGCTTGCATGCCATCTATAAGAACATTGCGCTATATTTCCGCCACAGTCTCGTCTGCATTTGACCTCTGACAGGTAGGGCGGGTTCTTGTTGTTAGTGTGGTTATTACTGCGCCGGCACCTGTAGTGCACCTGGCCACCGCTTGTTACGCAGTAATAAACACACCACCCACTTTTCAACCCGGCACGATGCCACGCGCTGAGCGCTGCTCCCACATAGCCACTAGTATCAAAATACGGGTGTCTGCGCACCTATAAGATCCCTTATTATCGTAAGCCGCCAATTGAGCCTTCATGCAATTAAGCCTCTAAGAGCATTTGCGATAGCTTCGCTCAAGTTTCGTCTACATTTGAATTCCGGCAGGCAGGTCAGGGTCTTGGTGGCAGTGTTTGTATTACCGCGTCGGCACGCGTAATATGTGCCATTGTAATCATTCCGTATTGGATTAGTGTCGAGGGGTGTAGTACACTAATCCAATGCGAACAATGGGGTACCATGCACGGATCATATTACGGTTATGGTATGTATTATACGCGAATTACACCCGTTTCATGTACGATACATATATTATGCATGATGTACGCATAATATTAAATGTGTATATCTTACTATCAAAGAAACCACGATTCCGCCAACTGCATCCGTCCCTGACAGCCCCGGTGGGTGTTGGTGGGGCGCGACAGGCGTGATTCAGTACGACGAGTGGATCACGGCCCTCACGGACTGGAAGCGTATGCGCTCCGACCCCGCGTGGGAGGTGTGGGTGAAGGAGGCGTTCACCGCGTTTGGCGGCGGGGAGGGCGAGGCGAGCATCGACATGGAGCAGCTGCAGGCCATCATGCGCAGCCCCTGCATCTCCAAGGTGCGACCCCCCCCCCCCCCCCCCTCCGCCTCGCCGTCAAATGAAACTTCATATCGCGCGCGCAGAGGTCACAACTTTAAATGCTTGCCGGGCCGAGTTTCTCCATACGGCGTCTTGATGAGAAACCTGCTATGCCAAGCGTCGGGCGGATTTTGAATATTGGATTTGAAGCTGTGCAGTGATTTCCGAAACTATAGACGAAACTATACTACAGATAGACAAAACGGACGTTCTTATAAGTTGCATGCAAGCCCAATGAAATGAAGCTTCTGATAGTAAGACGTATTATAGGTCCGTCGGCCCCCGTATTATGTCGGTAGCCATCTGCACATCTGCGTCATGCGTGTGTCTCCTTCTAATGGTCTCAGTCCGAGCCCCTTTCCCCCCTCCGGCCCAACCATTGGACTGCTGCAACCATTGGACTGCTGAGCGCTGATTGCCTCGTTCGCGTGGCGCAGAGGATGCCGCAGAGCTTCCAGGACATGTTGCGGCAGGTGGACACCAACAAGGACGGCCGCATCAGCTTGGCCGAGTTCGAGCTCATGCTGGCGTCGGGGGAGATCGACCTGGCGCTCTTCGACAGCCGCGCCGCATAGGGGCACCGGAGGAGGCTCCGGCGCGCCGGCATGAAAAGAATAGAAGAACCGTCAATTACCCCGCCGCACACTACTGTGTGATGGACCGTGTCAAGCATGACGGCAAGCCTCCTCCAACCCTCCCAAACAGAACTCGCTCATGAGTTGCTCGTAGTGGGAGTTATCGAGAGGTCATTCGTGCGTCATGAGTTCCATCTATGTCTGCTGTATAATACGGCGTGTCAAGGAGGCCATCTGTCCATGCCATGATTGTAATACTCTATGCACACATCCACGCCTTCGCCAAGCCGCAAGCCCCCGCCCCCGCCAATTTCTGTCCGTACCATGCACTCACACTACCAGAAAGTCACTGTGACGATTACATGTACCAACATCGGCTCAGAATCTCAACACGGTCATTTATAAATTTGAAATTTGAAATTTGTTGCAACTATTTTTCCCTGTCAGTCTTCCCACTGCTACACAGGTCAGCTGCTGTACGGGGCGGCTTCGTGAACCCGCATAGGGTTGGCCGTACCCCGTAGTAGTCAGCCCTCTGAAGCCCAGGTGGTCATTACTATAATATAATATATACACTAGTCCACAAAGGACGCAGCGGCCAAAGTGAACCAACAGGATCAACCAAAAGGAACCGTGAGAGAACCCAGCCAGCAATCAGTACAGTTGGACCAGCCGAGAGACAGTACCCTCCGGCCGAGAGCACATTGAGGCCAAGGAAGACTCACCAAAATGTCAACCTAGAGCTGCAGGAAGGGAATCGGCATCAAAGTGGCAGCGCGCGACTTGGTCTACGAAATAGTTAGTACTGTTTACTACAGTTGTCCGTAGTAATATATGTGAGAACGTACAGATTTGCTTCCTAACCGCCTCACAATCTCATCCGATGTTGTCTCCAATTACCATCACGTACACCGGTACTCGGTAGCGTCCGTCTAGCTCGTCGTAGTAATATTTGGAATATACCGATACTACCGGCACGATATTCGTAGTCGCACATCACGGTGCTTCAAGATTATCCACGTACTCGTCTAGCACGCGCGTACTAAATTTAGTACGCGCGCACTTCTTACGGTTGGAGTATCCCCAGGGCGTCCAGACGTGACAATGGCTTGTGTCCACCCGTTTGGGGGTCCTTTGGGGCTAAAGTACGGCATAAGTATCGGAGGGGGGGGGGGGGTGGGCAAGTGCCGTATATGACGGCGGTGCGGTGCCGTGCATTGGGCATTCCACATGTCCACCCGCCGATCTCCACCATGAGGTAGCATGCTGGCGACGACGTCACCACCACGGTGAGCTGCCTAGGCGACCGTTACGTGGCGAAATGAAAGAAGTCTAACCCTGAGGGTGACCCTGCGGCGGTCAGCTTGCGGGGTACGGTCGTAGGCACGAATGTCGGGTGGGTGACAGTGGCGTTCCCTGACGCGCACCCGCCGCTGTCAGTTCCAGCTACGCCGCGCCCCACTGCCCTGACCCTCACCGGCGACAGAACCTCCCCAAACCCGGTAGAGGGGAAGGCAGGAGGGTCCTCTACCCCTGCGCCAAGGCACGAGGTGGCTAACAAACGGACGCTTATGGAAGCGGCGATGAGCGATCCGGCGGATGCTGGCGAGGACAACCCGCCAGAGACCGCATACGGCCCGCCCCCAGACCCGCCCAAGACTGCATGGACGCCTGTCGGCGTCCAGCCCGGCGAGCGAGCGTGGAGCTGCCCTCGTGCCCAGTCTGCGCACAAGTTCAACGTGCGGAAGACTGGCCTGATGAAGCTGGGCTGTCCTTCTGAGGACGTCGACGCTATCAGCTATTTCCACGCATTCTTCCCCATGCGCGACATGGAGGACGCCATCGCCCTCATGAACGAGCGCGCGACTGCTGGCGAGCTGTACTTACCCACCCCCTTCACCACCGCTGAATTTCACGTTTTCCTGGGCGGCGTTTCTACGGCGGCACCAACACTGGCACAGGTGTGCTCCCCCAGCCATCACCCCTGGGCGTTGGATGAAGCATGGCCAGTCGCACATTCCCAACATATTCTCAGTCAGCAGCAACGTTGCAGTGATGACTGGTAAGGCAACGGCTTCCCCTGCAGCCCGGAAGGCAGACAACAAGAAGCATCAAGGGCCCCGTGGCACATGTGAGGTGTGCTGAACCCAGATCCGCTCTGTCTGCAACATCTGCATGGAGCCGGTGTGCAACAGCACGGTGCCCCGCAAGTGCTTTGCCGTTCACTTTGTAAGGCATTTGAAAGCGCTGGGGTGGACTGCACCCAAGTAGAGTGGCTATTTAAACTGTAGCACAGCTCCCACTGGCGCTGGTGTGATATGTAAATGTTTGAAGATTTCATGCTGACAGAAAATACCCAAAAACACCCAAAAATGCACCCCACATGATGCCACCCCGGGAAAATCCAACTGCACGAGCAGATTTGGGGTACCAAAGTACACATATGGACACATGTTTTCACCGGGTTTGGTCAGGTATGGCATAGGTGGCTGTCCGGTAGGTGTATCTGAAAATGCAACTGCTGAAAATGCCAAAAAAATTATGGTTTTTTCAGTATGCCGATATCGAAGCGGTGCGGGTACCCACGGACCCGTACCACTGCCCAGAAAACTTCATTTTTGGAGTCCTCTAACATATATTCAGAGCTGATAAGATGGGGCTACCTTTCGGGTGCCCCTTTGGTCCTTGCGCGGAACCCTTTTTCGGGTACCTTTTTTAGTACGCGCGTACTAGCGCCCTCCGCTCCTGGGATGGACCTGTAATCCTCACTCGTACAGGTACGAGTACAAACAGGTGATAAAAATGTGATGTTGCGCTCCGCGTCTACTATATGCCGCATGCAGTAAACCGTTCTTGTGACCACCTACCTGAAGCGACTGTCGTTATTGTAGAAAAATAAGAGAACCGGGAACATGAAGCGACGTTTTCGATACCACACGGCGGGCCGCTGCGCTCTGTCGCCCCAAATCAAGTTTTGCTCATGGCTGCACGTCCTGCGGGCATGCGGTACACCTTCTGTGGCGCGTCGGCATTTCCATATCAGCACTAGCACTGGAGCATGTGATTGCGCATCAAGCTTGTTTTGATGCTGGCACACCTCGCACGCCAATTCAGGGTTCGTTCTGCCTGCACGCTGAATGAGAAGCAGCCCAGGGCGGCTAGGTTGAGTTTGTTTGGTTTGGGTTGGATTTTTAGGGTTGTCTTTTGGGTTGGGTCTTTAGGTTTTTAGGGGTTTCTAGGTTTTAGGGGTTTGTTTTGTGTTGGGTTTTGGGATGGGTCTTTAGAGTTTTTAGGGGCGCCCCCCCCCCCCCCCCCCCCCCCCTGTTTTCTTCGATTTCCGTGCATTCTCTTGACGCCCTCCCTGTAACCAAAAAGAATTAATTTGCAACGCTGTCGGTCAGGTATGACACAAAGGCACCCTATCAAAAATATAGGGTATGATCACTGGGCCTTGCGAACAAACACGGAAATGGGGTGGAATACCTGTACTATGTGATGGGGCATCAGCGCATGTGAACCATGGATATTCATCACTGTTGCGTCATCATTTTCTGCTCTTCTTTGGCTTTCCTTTGAAGCTGCCGTGCTTCAGCGCTTGGTGCCAAGCTGTGCGATCGGTCACTATTCTCCGCCACGTGCTGCCGGTGCGACTGTTGACCTCATGGATTACAGGTCCGATTGGCCTTCAGAGGACTGCATGCTAGGGGCGCAAGTCGACCCTACGCGGATTCATGTAGTCGGGCCGCGAGATAGCTGCCCTGGATCGCCCAGGACTAAAATCGCGAGAAGCTTCAACGTTCCGATACAGGTCGGTCCGACCCCTTGAGGCGCGGCAGCCCTCGCTCAAACCTCGTGGCCGTGCACCTCCCCGTAGCCACGCCGCCGCGGGTGGCCGCGGCCACGCAGCGCCAGGTACGTCCCCGCCGCAAACACGAGGCATGCAGTCAGCAGTCCTGAGTGCGGCGACGGGGAGGCACAGTCAGCCACGGGACGCCATCAACAACGCAGCATTCCCAGCCCTGGCATCCCACCTGCATCCACCCAGAATCAGTGCGAGGCATGTGCGTAGGATATGTGTTTCTCAGACTACAGTATGTGTATTTGTATCGATAGTATACTCGCTGTACATTAGAAAGCATTATTCAAAGTAGACTTCGCCTGGTAGCCTTATAGTAATGTTATGTATATAGGCCTTACAGTGATGTTACGTACATAGGCCGGACATATGTTTAAAACAGGTACATACATTTGTTGGGTTTCGCGCGGAACACATCAGTATAAACGGCGCCTCTCACTCCTGCAGCAGCTGTCAATTAGGGCCTTGCGACAAAGACCCTCATACCCTAAAACTTCCTCAGGGTATTGGATAGCATTAAGTTGGACTACTCTTTTCTTTCGTTGTCTATATTAGTCCATCAGCCAGCGGGCGGACGCAGCAGCATTTCAAGGGGTTTAACGCATGTATATGTCGAAGTAGTAGACCCTGGCCCTAGAATACCCGAGAACGGGCCGGCACCCTGGGGGCGTTCAGCCCACCTAGGCCAACATCCACAGAGGCGTCCATGTGCACGCGGTCGGGGCGCGCGCTGCCGGGCAGCAGGCTCTGCAGGCGGCTCGCATGCTCGTTCAGGATGGCCTGCCCCAGCAGCGCCGGGCGCCATGCTCTGTTTGGCCTGCGGGCGCGGCCATCGGGGGGGGGGGGGGGGGGGGGGGCAGACATCAGCCGGGCGAGTAGGCTGACGATGACGCACATAGACCACCCCCCCACGTCGCAGCCAACCCACCACCACCACCCAAATCAGGTTTTGTTTGGGGTTTTTGAACCACAAAACCCCAAAACACGGTGAATCCCCAAGCCTGAACCCCAAACCCTACAACCTACGCACTCGCGCCAATAAGCTAGCCAGCATTTTAATAAATTATAATATCAAATTATAACATAATATTAGAATTATAATATTTAATTAAAAAAAAGAATTATAACATAATTAGTATTATATATATATATATATATTTTTGATCTTACAGCTGACACAGGGGGTAATGCATAGGTTGATTCGCCCTAATTTGCCGCAAGACCGGAAGGCTGGAGACGTACACGCTCGAAAGCTGGTATAATCAACCCTTCTCCTTGCCGAAAAGGTCTCCAGCTTGATTACATAATCATTGGATGAGTGTGTATACCCTTCACAAGCTTTGTGGTCTGCTCGCTTGGTCGAGCGGAGGTCTCTACTTGTCCCCGGTTCGATTCCCGGCTCTTTCATTAAAAACATCTGCCCGGCCCCTGTCTCGGGTTTACCCGGTTGACGCAATAGCCCTTCGGGGTTCGAATGGGGCAATGGTCTAAGGGCTATGCCAGACCTAAGACTGCAGTTGGCGCAAGAGGTCAAGTGCTGGGCCGGCTTTGGGCAGTGACCCGGGGCGAACTTTACTCCACTTTTACGGGAGACCTGGAGAGCCGTACAAGCTACAACCCCAGACAACTTGCATCACGGTCACAGATTTGTGTCGTTGCGACCCCGGTGTGATATCAGTACCTTTTCAGTCAATGTGAAAAGAAAAGTGTGCGGAATGTTGGCCTCCCTGCTCCGGGGGCCGGGGGACAAACGCGCATAAAGGTACGGGTATGTTACGGATGCACGATGGGTGCGCGGCTGCCGACGCACCTACTATACAAGGCCCCTAATTAATATCATTACTAGCCTCCAATTCTTAGCACTAGTACCAGTATCAGTATTAGTATAAGTATTATTACTTTTATTATATCATTGTTAGCATTAGTATTGTTATTATCGTAGTCATATAATTACTATTAGTATTAGCAGTAATATTACTAACCTCAACTTGCGCACCACCCATAACAACATCCGATATGGTCCCGCTATGGTTTCGTCCATATTTTGACCTGGGACAGGCACGGCAGGTTTGAAGCCGCAGTGTTCCTAATTCCACGTTGGTAAAAAGACATCATTGATCGAGGTCAGGGGGGCCTCTAAACTGGCGCTGAAGCAGCTGATTCGGTGATCTCTCGCAGGCCGCAGTGATATTGTTTCAGGTCTGCCTGGCAGAGTGGCGAGTCGTTCAGCACAACGCAAGGGGGAGGGTTTCGTAGGGTCTTGAGGGTTTACGCTCACCGGCCGAGGTCCGCTTGAGAGAGGCTGCCACCATGCTCGGCGTGCGCCGCCGCCGCCGCCGCTGCCACCGCCGCCGTGGGGGGGTGCGGGTGGGGCGTGCCTCGCGTGCCCACGTCCGCAGCTGAGATGGAAGCGCCGCTCGAGGGCCCCTGGTGCCCAGTGTCAGGCAGGGGTGGCAGAGGGGAAAGGCAGAAGATCAAGAGGGGCGGGGGTTCAGATATTCGAAATCTAGTCAGATTTTCAACATGGGAAAAAGATTGCAAATCTAGAGCAATCCAGGATTCGACCTGTTGTCAAATATTGGCAAATATTTGCCTACAACTTTCAAAATATGGGCAAAACAGGGATCCCGGAATTTGCACGGACGCAACTCCGGGCGCATGTCAGTGCTGCTCGGGGGTAAGTTGGGTGCCGGGGTGCCATCTCCCCACCTCTGTCCAACAACTGCAACAGACCATCGGCTGCACCAGTGTTGGATGATGCCACTAGACCCGGTCATTCTTCACCGGGCCAGGGCTACGTTTTCGACCAGGCAAGCCGATTCCCACGCACCATCACGTTTCTACCCTTTGTCCCGTCGGTTCATTTCGGCCTATCACTGCCATGTTGAAATAGTTTCACCTGTCTGACATCATATATTTGGCGCGAAGTATGCCGGCTTTTGAGTCGCTTGTCTGTTGATGCAAAACAACTGCGCTGGTACATGGCCCGCACTCTCGGCATCCAGCGTGTGTTGGCGTTATTATTTTCATCCTAGCGCGTAGGTCGCAATTGCTTTTTCAGAGCGGTGCCTGGCTGTATTGAAATTTGCCACCCTTCTAGCGTTTTTATGATGCCGCAAGATACCCAGCATTTACCTGTCGATACCCGGTAGTTTGCACAGTAACCTACCGGTAACAGGAAGGACTACGACGGCACGGTGCGCGAAGTAATTGTTAACATCATGCCACCATTGTGCACGGGTCCGCATTCCCGTATTGCTATCTATTCAAAACAATGTAAGTAACATTTTCTTGAAAAGTGAGCAATACCCAATCAAAGAACGTCTCAGTGTTGTCCGAGATCGACTCGCAATACGATAAAATGTAGCTGTCAGTTTTCCTCCGAAAACAGCCAAATCAGCGAGACATTTTCGATTTCTGTTTCGTTCTATTCTAATTGCCGCACTTGCATCGCAAGAGACTGGTGAGTCAGCACAAGCGCAAATGCGGCCCGGCCGGGGCGTGGCTGTCTGCAGGGGGAGGAGGGCTGTCGCGGGCGGCAACCGGCGCGGCGCCGCGGCGCACCTTTGGCAGCGGCGGCTGCTCGCCCTCCTCCTCCTCCTCACCCCGCGGCCGCCACAAGGGGTGTGCGCCCCTGGTCGCGCCGGGACGGGGCCGCCTCGCGCGAGCTCCTGCCTGCAGCCCCCCGCGACAGTCACAGGCAGGTGCACTCAGCCGAGAAGAGGAAACAGCACCGGTCCCGACGCACCCAACCTAGGAACGTCCCTGTATAGCAACCTGTGTTATTAACCTCAAAAATGCGGTCAGAGTCGTGCGTGAGTACAATTCCCTTGCGTTGCTAACTAAATCAAGCCGACTTCCTTATCACGTTGACTAAACTGGAGCGCCCCTTTTGGGATCGGAACTTTGGGGGTCGCATGACTACACCAACTCAAGCGAGGTCCCCCCCAACTTGGGAGTGCACCGTAAGTACCCCCAATTCAAGCCAAGTTCAACATACGGAAGTAATGCAAGCTACCCCATACACATGTTATGATCGGAAAAAACGTGCAGAAGCACACGAATCTGCCTAAAGCCCACGCACGTTCGCCATTAACCGCGGCTCATCCCCCACACAAGTGCCAACCGGAACTTTACTACGCTACGTTTTGAAGAGGAACTGAAGTTGCCGGCGTGATTAAGTTTGGTTCAGTGACACTGGCTTACGCACACCCCTGACTGGGGTGGCTTGCGAGCCACAAAAACATCCGCGATCACTCAACAATTGACCTCTGGCAGGCAGCGCAGGTCCCACTTCGCAGTGCTTTCACGACCGCGCCAGCAGCCGCACTCATTTCTAGGGGGATGTATGCATGAAGAAGGGGGGGGGGGGGGGGGGGGGTCGGGGGATAGGCACCCCGGCAGCCTCCTCTGGGTCATAGTACTTGCTGTGGGAGTCTGCCGGCAGCCGAATGCGAGGGCGCTCCTCCCCGGCAAGGACCAGGTGCCCCTTGTCCAGCTCCGTGGGCCCTCTCGCGCCAGCAGTCGCCGCCGGACCAGCTCGCGGCCTGGCGGGCCGGCGGGCGCCGTCCCACTTGACTAGGTACGGCGGCGGCGGGGCTGGTGGGTCTTCGTACAGCTCGATGAGGGCCTCCGCCGGCGGCGCGCCGGCGGCGCCGCTGGCGAGCAGGCCGGCGGGCTCCACCGCGGGCGGGGCCGGGGGCGCATCCAGCGCGGCGGCAGGCGCGCCTGGTGGTGCGGTGGAAGTGGAGCAGTCCTGGCCGCGCCAGCCCTCCTCGCAAACACACACCTGCCACACATCAGGCAGCAATCGCATGTCATTCCCTTTGCCCCATCATCAGGAAACAATGTGTATATATGGTTGTATATCTATAGTGATTTCACGCACTGTATATCTATATGTTGCACGGGTGTATGTCTATGTGTCATACATGTATTATGTTTCTCATCGACGCGTTGAACTGCGCGCCTGTAGGGAGGGCTGCAAAGGCCACGCCCTGCGCACGCCCTGCCGCAGCGCCGGGCGCAGCTGCCGACCCAGCGGTAATCATCGGTACTGGTAGTGATGACAGGCAGATATGACAGTAACAGCAGGAGCGTGAAGCACGGCTGCTTGTGCTGGGGACTTGCTCCGGGCGTGCCAGATCCTGGCCGGCGTCCGTGAGGCCGCGAGCGCCGCAGGGCAGCCTCCCATTCCGACCGCACAAATCCCCCCCCCCCCGCACCGCCCTCCATCACGCAACCAAAGGTGACCCGCATCCCCGTTGAGATAGAGGGCGCACCGGCTGGTGGCAGATCTGGTCCTCCAGCGGCGGCGCGCAGCTATGCGGCTGCGCCTCGCAGCTCCCGTGTCCCGTGCAGACGCGCCCAACCTCCGAGGTCGGACACCTGGAACACAGGCCGTGCCGGGCCCCCGGGTGTGTGTGTGGGGTTGGGGGGGGGGGCTTTGAGCCCTCTGGAAGGCGGTTCTCTGACGCTGTGTACGTCCCCAGTGAGTCACCTGCACATAATGTCAGAGGGCGCAAGGCCCTTGCCCCCCCCCCCCCCCCCCCTTTCCTTTCCCGAACCCCACCTACAAGCCCACCCGCTTTCTCCCCCGCTAGCCCACTCACATCTACCCCTTGTGTCATGCCCCTATGCGCAAACATTGCTAACATGCATTGCCGAAGACTCTTGCGGCGCAGCTGCTCTGCAATGGCCTCCCCGTTCCCCTCCATCTAATGCATGCATTGCTCACTCATTGCCGTTGGTGCGGAACAGCCTGATCCCACCACACACACACACACACACACACACACACACACACACACGAGATCGCGAACCGATACCGCCACTCTGTCCACTTTGCGGGTTCGATTGCCAGAGATCGCCGCAACAAGCTTCCTCCACGCATGCACGCGCAGACAGGGCGGCAGCAAGCCCAGCGCAGGCTGACTGCACGGCCACACGCAACTGCAGCTCTGGTGGTTGGGGCGCCTGGCCGCGCAGCGCATTGGGGTGGCCGCACCTGGACACGTACGCCGCCAGGCTGAAGGGGGCCAGTGGTGGATCGCGGCCGGTAGCCGCGGCGGACACGCAAAGTGTCCAGCGCCCCACCCACTCCCCGTCGTCGCGGCTGCCGCTGTCCCGCCGCCACTCATCGCGCGACAGGCGCAGCTGTTTCTGCCCGCCTGCCATGCGGATGTCGTGCAGCCGGAGGGTGGGCTGCCTGCGGCGTGCGGAAAGGGGTAGAGAAAAAGAGGGGCAGGATGGGTCCGCAGACAGAGAGGGGGAGAGGGGGTCGTTCAGGCATTACCCAGCGGCCCCCTGCCCCCGGTTGACCCCCTTCGTGAGACATGGCTGCCCACCTCGGGCCCCGTCGACCAGCCGTGACGCCCAGCAGCTCCAGCGACGGTCCCAGCTCCGCATCCCCCGCCAGCACCAGCAGCACGTGCGAGTGATGGTCCGCCATCGCCAGCAGGAAGCAGCGCCCGGGCGCGCCGCCAACCTGCCCCGCCGCGGGGTGCCCACCCGGGTCCAGCTCGCATTGGCAGCGCTCCGCCGGGCAGTCCTCTGGGCCTGCCGGAGCAACAGTATACTCGGACCACGCATGCAGCCCCCTCCCGCTGTCCCCCGGATGTTGCGGTGGAGGCGGCAGCTGTTGCTGCCGGAGCAGCGCAAGAAGCCCTTACCTGAGTCGGGGCTGTTACATGCCCGCGCGCAGTCTGAATTGGTGAAAGGCCTGTCGTCGCTCTGAGAGAGCGACAGCATGCGCGGGGGGAGTGGGTCAGAGAGCGAAGAGCAGAGGCAGCAGAGCATGGAGGGGAGGGGGCAGGTCGTCGCACCTCGTCGGCGCTCCCTACAGCCCGGCAAGACATGTACACCACATCACCGTCGTCATCCAGCTGCTCCGCTGAGGGTAGAGCGTCATCCACGCCATCCGCGCCAGGGTTCTCCCACTGCCGCGTCCCGAACAGTGGCGGGGCCCCGCTGCCGGTGGCGAACTTCACCTGCAGCGGTAGTCGCGCGCCGCTGCGGAACGGCTCCCCACCCCGCCCCCCTGGCTCGGCGCCCGCCAGCTGCGCAGTGAGACGCAACCCCCACAGCAGGTCAGAATGCGATGCGGACCTTAGCGCGCGGCTGCTGGCCGCAATTTTCCGATGCTAGCGTGCGTGGTGGGCGTGATCGGGTGTATGGGCGAGTGCGCATTTCTTTGCCTGCTCGACTAGTATCATACAGAGCTCTTCCCGAAGTGAACAGGTATCAAAAAATGAAACTCTCTCAGCTCGACGCAGCACTTACGGTCAGTAGGAGCAGGAGCAGGGGAAGCCCCAGACGCATTGCACAACGAACCATGAGGTAGCCTAGTGGCCCGAACTCGGGCTTATGGGCAGGCGGGTGGAGTCCAAGGATCGTCAACGTCAGCATGCCCTCTGACCACCTGCACCTCGAAGGCTCCCAAGCGGCATCACGCCAGCGTTTCAGCAGGTTGCTCTCATCCAAACGGCAGAGCAACCCTGTTTTTTTGTAAGTTGAGTGGTTCTGCCAAAAAAGGTCGCGCAGGCCGGGCTTTAAACGGACAAGTACCGACACTGGCAGGAAGGTTTAGTGAAATCGTGTAGGGAAAACGGAGTCGCGGGGAGGGGAGGGCGGGGGGGGGGGGGGGGGGGGGGGCCTGTGTGTAACACAGCGAAACTGGAACATGGCAGGCTCAGCTGTTACGGCCGCTTTAGTGTCTACTCGTGCTGCATCCAAAGGTCGCAACAACGGGTGAATTAGTTAAGCCGCCGTACCACTTAGCAACAAAAGTAGCCAGAAAAGCGGTTAGCAAAGGAGGAAACCCTATAAACTACTTTAGACGATCATTTCAAGTTGAGCCTGATTTTGCCAGTCATTAGCGAACGAAGAGAGCGGTAGATTGACGAAGAAAGGGTAGCGCCATGTCACGAAGGGGGCACCGGGAAGGCCACCGCTGCAGAGTCTTGTTGAACTTGGAAGTGGCGAAGGGGCGCGATGTGACCGAAGAAGAACAACGCGCCTGATGAGGGGAGGACGTTCGGGTTGATGTAGTCCAAAACGACATCGGAGTTAGTGGCCCAGCCACCTTGATGGCGAATGTGGGACAGCAGAACTCCGGTGGTATTAGCCACTGAGACTGCCCCTTTACGAAGGCTTATGTGCGGTGGGAGCTCCAAGAAGTGCCGACGGGAGGGACAACGCCGAGGAGACAAACGGCCGTAGAGAGCCAGTCCGACATGGTAGCGGCAGTCCAATATATGGACTGCTTGCTAGGGGTTGACCGCCTAGAAGTTAGTCTAGGCTGAGGCAGCAGGGAGCAGGGGGGGCACACTGCATGTTGTCGATGAAGTGGTGCAGGAGACGGGCGACGTGGGGGTGCTCCGACACTACAGGTAGGCGTAGCACGTGTAGGTCGTCGGGGCCGCGCCGGCCGGCACCTCCCTCTCGGTACATCTGCAAGACGATGTCGTAGGAGTCGACATGCTCGACCCGCACTCGGCAGGACACGCCAGTAAGTCCTCTAGCAAAGAACAGGAAGTTGACAACCGAAGCCTTGAGGGCCCAGAAGTCGTATTGGTACTCGGGGGCGGAGAGCAAACACAATCAACTCGGCCAGCTCGACGAAAGCGTAAGCGACAATAGCATGCAGCAAAACTCGAAAAGGGGCAGCCTCCATGCGGCGTTGCCTTAGCAGCATACCACGACGGTGAGGTGCATGTTGTCCTTAGCGACGGGTCCATGTCGTGCAGCTCGAAGAAACTGTTGTTTGCTGAC
This sequence comes from Tetraselmis striata, assembly GCA_006384855.1. Classification (NCBI taxonomy): domain Eukaryota; kingdom Viridiplantae; phylum Chlorophyta; class Chlorodendrophyceae; order Chlorodendrales; family Chlorodendraceae; genus Tetraselmis; species Tetraselmis striata. Next base: position 91,059 of record VCJN01002677.1, read on the forward strand.
AAGTGGGGTCGTATCGACTTGGCCCCAATGTGACCCCGCTCACCAATCCAAGCGACTCACCGGGCGACAATGGCAGTGGTCACCTCCAACGGGCTGATATTCTCGGAGTCGTGGCAAAACTCCGCAAATTGAGACAGACTCTTTAGCGTCTGGGCGGTGAGGGAGTTGGAGACTGAGTAGGTCGAGGGCGCCCGCCCGTTGTTCCCACTCGTCCCAGCCGAGTGCTTCATGTAGATGGGACCGCAGTGAAGCAGCCCATGGGGCGATAGCTTTTGGCTCCTCAATTACAAAAGTACGACGCTTGGCCGACGGAGTAACATTAGGCCGGTTCATTGCAGCGAAGTAATCGGCCGCGCCGGTTGGGTTGCCGGCGGTTTGCCGGTAATTGTTGGACGGGTTAATAGTCTGGGCACCAGTGTGGGTTTGCGGGGCAAGGTTCAAGTAAGAGGGCCGCCTCGCGCACCCGTCGCGCTCGTAGCGCATGTCACGCGCGTCACGTACACCGCGAAAGATGGTTGTTGCGAACCAGTTGTAACGCGTAATGTTACAACCGACGACATCAGTGATGCGATGGTACGGGAGGCGGATTTTTGAGCCACCATGTGTAGGTGTGCGGGTGGTTGAGCCGCACTCGGCTGTGGCAGTAGTAAGAAGCGCCGCGCCGAAGAAGGTCTAAATGAAGTCTGTAAGTTGGGGGAGTCCGGTCCGGACACGGGGCGCTCGTCCCGCCATTGGGCTAACAAGGTTCGTTGTGCGGCGGTCCCCGAAAGGTGACCTCGCAAAGCGTCCGCAGCTCCGGCGAAAGGCGCCCCACGCCTTCACTCATGCTTACCTAATAAACGGCCACGCCCGCGCCCGCCGCCGCGTCCACGTCCGCGCCCGCGTTCTGCGAGCGCCGCTGCCACCTGAGCAGTCGCGGTATCCTTCGCGCTGCTTGCGACCGTCGCGTCGAAGACCCGGCGCTCGTACGTAGTCCTTCATCAGGTCCGCAAAAATCGCAAAGCCGAAATGCTCGGCCGCAGGCTGAAAGTGCTGAGTCCGCAGTATGTCCAGCACACCTTGGTCACCGTGCACACGCTTGATCTGGTTAAGCTTCCTTAGCAAAAGCCAGACGAAAACGAAACGCCTTGTCGATGGCCTCGGCGTGATTCCGGGCGCGCGCGAGGTAGGGATGAAGTCTTGATTCGCAGCATGGACGTAAGGTAGCAGCTCGTCGAGGGCTAGCACGAAAAGAGCAGCCATGTGGGCCCCAAAGCACGTCATCGAAATGTATTCCTCATGGGCCGGCAGACGCCGGTCATCGGCTTGACGTAGTCGTTCGTCAAGTCGGCACGCAGAGGGAAACCCGGGCACCCGACTGACCGGTCGGTCGTCCTCGTAATCATGCTTTGTCCGTTGCGGTAGCTCTGGCACCGTGAGGCAGTCGTCCTCGTCACTCGATAATTTTGCTCCGACAAGGCCGCTCTTGGCTAGCTCATCTAGTAAGTCGGGGCGCACTGCGACTTCCCCGCTGCATGTCGGCTGTCCCGCGACGCGCTGCCTTGAGCCAGAGCCATGTGCTCCGCCTCCATCAACAACACGTTCAAGTAGAGCCGTCAATTGGGCCAACGACGATGTGAGCTCGAGCAGCAGTGTAGACTGGGCATGTATGTCTATCTGCAACGATTCGAGCGTCGGCTCGGCGACGGGTTCGTCTCCATCTGCGATGGTGACACACGGACGTACGGATGAGAATTACACACACGGATGGTGAGCCGGGCGTGGTCTTGAAACATACGACCTTGTTCGCAACATGTTTCAAGACAATTATTCGTTGTGTGTAACACCGCGAATCTGGAAGATGTCATGCTAAGATGTTATGGCTTCTTTTATGTCTACGTGTTGCACCCAAAGGGCGCAAAGACGGGTGAACTAGTATGTAAACCCGTACCACTTAGCAACATCAGTAGCCGGTAAAGAGGTTAGGAAAGGAGGAAACACCCTAAACTAGGTTAGATAAATACCAAGGGCGGGTGGGACACCTGATACAAGGCTCGCGCGGGCGGAACGAGGTCGTGCCGGCTCACCGATTATACATTTTTCGATCTTGGATTGTTGGATCTGGGTTCGGTATTTGTACCAAGGTAGTACACTGTGTAGTAGGTGATCCATGTGCCGTAGCTAGAGGAGCACTGCAACCAGATGACCTACATAGGAGCGCGCATCGGCGCGCTCGCCCGGGGCCACCCAAGGAGGGGGCTTGGTCTCTAACTCTCTAGGTACCAATATCAGTAGTGGCTAGTTGCTCCTTATAGAGACAAATAGGCCGCCCAGCTATTAACACAAAGCCGGCGCGGGCTAACGGGACGGGCACCGCGATCCTGCATCTAACGCGATCCTCCATCCTCCTCAATCCTCCAGCGCGATTCTCCATCCGAATGGCGAAATCCATAACATGAAAAGCCTTATGCGGTTATGTGTATATCTTTTGAGCCATGCAGTGCGTGATGCGACCTGGCATGCGCTCGTAGAATGGAGCTGACGGGTTGCTAGAATAGGAGCACAGAAACGTGCACTACTGTTTGGACGGGTGGGGAACTTATTCGGGTAAACATCACTGTTCTGCATGAGCCGTATATGTACGTGTATATGTATATGTGTGTGTTTATGTGTACATATATATATATAAAAATACATATATATATACATATATATGTATATGTATAGTATATATATACATATATATGTATATGTATAGTATATATATATATATATGTACATATATATATATACAATATATATACACGACATATGTATATATGTATAGTCCACTGGTACGATGAGTACACAAGCCAGGCTGGGGCCGGTGTGAGGGAACGTGCGCGTGGTGGAGGGAGTGAGTGCTATTCCACTGGTGTGATGGTGGAGTATGATCTGATTACGGGCCGACAGGCGCCGTGCCTGATATATCAGGTGGCGCGATGTGGCCGATGGGGCGCGTGCGCAGCCCGTCGTCAGACGGGCGCGAGCTGCAGGTACGCGCCTAATGTGCTACGATGATTAGGGTTAGTGAGGATATAGGATGTATCCTCACAGCCGGCGGGGGGGGGGGGGGAAGCTCACCCATCGTCACGCAATGGGCATACTAGGGTATGGGCAAGGTCTTTGGCTCGCATCCTACTATGCTTACGGAAATATTACGGCCGATCTCTCTCTCCCGTATATACGGCAACCGTAGATGTGAACTCAAAGAAACTTGTATAATGTACGGCAACTCCCGTAAATATACGGCCCGGATATAATCCTTACGGTCTGGATAGCGCAATGGTGCATTTTTGAAGGAACTAAATCGCTTTTATACTGAAAAATACAACAGGGCAATCCTTACCGTAAAAGTAAAGTAAAGTTCGCCCCGGGACATCGGCCGAAGCCGCCCCAGCACTTGACCTCGGCAATCCTTACCGTATGTCGTTACGACAGCGGGAATGATTCGCCCATGTACGGGCGTTTCATCGCTGTGGTACCAGTACCAGTACCATTTTTGTAATTCACACCAGTACCAGTACCATTTTTGTAATTCACACCAGTACCATTACAATGAATATTAGCGACTATATATCATTATTGTTCTAATTCGCGTACGATAGTTGTCGCGCTTATTCTACGGGTACCTACCCGTAATCGTACCGTTACCTCCAACAGGCGCCCGGCGCCGCGTATACAGCCCCGTACTCATATCGCTCCAGGCAGCCGCGGCGGCGCAACCACGCCAGCGACAAATCGTATTAAACCCTCAAGCGGGTAGGCAGCTGTTCGGTACCGTAGAAGTAGGTACCAGGTACCCCGTAATCCTTACTACCGTACCGTCCAAGCGGAACGCGGAGACAAAATAGGCACGTCCAACATAAAGCTCGGCTGTTGCATGTCCATCTTCCCGGCAGGTACGGCGTATCCACGCCAGACCCGGATACCGCACAAAGACGCGGCGAGGAGGCTGCAATAAAGGTGGGCATCTTGCACAACTCTAGCAAATACGCCGCTGTGGCTGTCTGCTGTTGCGTCACGCCGAGCCGGGTGGCGCTTACTCGGCTTCGTCCGAATCGGTCGTCGGCGCTGCACCCCTTACCCCTTTGAGTCAATCTAAGGACAGCCTTAACACACACCGGTTCACTTGGTGCTCCAAATCCAGCCTTCAGTGATAGTTTTCAGCTCACTGCTGGGTCGATGTCGTGTCAAAGCTGGTATGGGCGGGCCTTGTGACTCTGCAACCCCCTCCATGCGGGGTTTTGCACTTCTGCGGGCTGGCCTTTCAGACGCGATACGGGCAAGGCCTGACCCGAAAGTACCTGCCGGAATACCTATGACGCTCCTGAAGGCCGACGACACTAAACTTGCTGACAAAGATGCCGCCCTTGCACTGTATACGCGCAGGCTGCAAATTGGTTCGGCAGCAATGGGTTTCGACGATAGCAGCAAGCCGCGATGCGACAGCAAGGCAGCCCTGCCCACCGAGCTGCTACAGCGAGTCGCCGAATTGCAGGACACTGCGTGTCGTGGTGTGCTCAAGCACGTGTGCCGAGAGCTACACCAAGGCGTTGTCCGAATTGAGACCGAGATGGGTGCTCCATCTGCTATCGGCATGTGGACAGTTTGTGGCAACGTGGAGCTCCTGCGTTGGGCCCGCGGGCAGGGGTGTCCGTGGAACGAGGAGACGACCGCCGAGGTGGCACTATCTGGAAACTTGGACGCTCTTCGCTGGTGTCATGAGAACCACTGTCCGTGGGATGAGGAAACGGCTACTGCCGCCGCACTCGGCGGCCATTTAGATGTCCTCCGCTATGCAGTCGAGAACGGGTGTCCCTCGGACGGCGGAGTATGTGAACAGGCTGCGGCCCAGGGTCGTCTCGACATCTTGCGTTGGGCAGTCGAACACGGCTGCGAGTGGGACAAGAGCACCACCCGACAAGCAGCTGGCGGCGGTCATTTGGCAGTGCTTCAATATGCTGTGGAGCACGGCTGTCCGATGGGCTCCGAGACATGCGAGGAGGCTGCCAAAGGTGGGCACCTGCGTGTTCTGCGGTGGGCTCGCGATAATGGTTGTGACTGGGACAAGGCGACGACCGAGATTGCGGCTGCCGAGGGTCATCTTGACGTCCTCCGCTATGCGATAGACAACGGCTGTGACTGGGACTTCGGCGTTTGCGAGCAAGCCGCGGATGGCGGACACCTAGATGTACTGCAGTATGCTATCGCCAATGGCTGCCCTCTGAGCACCGGCTGCTGCTCGGCCGCCGCTGGCGCCGGACATCTTCACGTGCTGCGCTGGCTGGTAGACAACGGTTGCGACTGGGACTGGCGCACCTGCAGCGCAGCAGCTCGCGGTGGCCACCTCGACGTGCTTCAATGGGCGAGGCAGCATGGGTGCGACTGGAGCGAGCAAACTTGTGCTGCGGCCGCTGCAGCAGGGAACATCGAGATTTTGAAATGGGCTCGACAGCACGGGTGCCCTTGGAGTGCCGTGACTTGTGCAGAAGCCGCCCGTACTGGCCACTTGACTGTTCTTCGGTGGGCAAATCAGAACGGTTGTCAATGGGACAGCGACACCTGCGCTGATGCAGCTGCCGCGGGAAATCTTGAGGTTCTCAAATGGGTAAGATCCAGTGGCTGTCCATGGGACTCGAGGACGTTTGCGGCGGCAGCAGAGGGCGGTCATTTTCCAGTGATGGAGTATCTCCAGGATCAGGAATGCCCATGTGACGCCACAGCCTGCAGTGGCGCTGCAAAGTCTGGGAATATCGCGGTGTTGAAATGGCTCCGTGCGCGAAACTACCCCTGGGATGCCTCTACCTGCAACGAGGCAGCATATGCCGGGAACCTGGACGTCCTCCAATGGGCAAGAATGAACGGATGCGAAATGGAGAGAACAACTTCGCTGGCAGCTGCTGAGAATGGGCAACTCAGCATTTTGAAGTGGACCTGGGGCAATCAGTGCCCATGGCACATTGGGACTGGCGTGGTTGCCGCCGCCATGGGTCACCTCCATGTGCTTCAGTGGATGCACGAGAAGGGCTGCCCATTGGACAAGTCGAGCTGTTTGGAGGCAGCAGCGCACAACGAACACGACCTGGTGACAGACTGGCTGGAGACATATCTGTCATGAAGATGAATGAAGAGCCGCAATGTAATGCTTGATGCAATCTAGGTGCGCTATGAAAGGTAATCGGGCAGCCACCCTTCATAGTGTCTGAGCCCAAATATCATAGTTGATAAGAGCCAACAATGAAATCATGATGCGGTATGCATAAATGACCACTACACAACAGTATCGAAATTCGGCTGAGTCCATGTAAAGCATATAACAAACTACTCTGCAAACTCGTTGGCAACACGGACGAGCATCCACACATTCATGGATGGCTTCATCATCGTTCCGGTTCAAATGTTATTGTGGTATGCTAATATGAATCTTCACGATTCCTGCATGATTTGATAAGAATGCCTGTCGATAATTGGCTCGCATCTCGCCACAACTACATTTACACAACAGCCAGGCCTCGCAGTGCGAGTCCACTAACAACCCTTCCTGGCAATTATACCCCGTACAAGTGCAGGTGCCTCTCTTTGAGGTTACAGGTATACATACGCCAAAGCCAGCATGCAGTAGACCTTCATATCCATGCCGTGTTATGGTATATGCATACAGTCACATATCTAGCATGCAAGGAATAAAGTAACAGGTCTAGACTATTTGTAGCCTTTTATGTCGCCATCAAATCCAGTCTATAATTATGCGCCATGTCGACTTATCCTACCAATATCATACAGCTTGACTACATTTTAGAGAACGAGAATTTTTATCAAAAATAAGAGAAGCCAATGTTTTTAAATACACATGCTCAATTGCTCACAAGCTGCAGCATTATTACTAACGGCGGAATGCTGCTGCTGTAGATTTTTTTCGCCTCCGGGACACCTCCAGCAGCCCCGCCATTATTAATAACGGTGGCGACTACCGACTATCTATATCTACTATATCACATCAGATGGCTGCACTTCTATAGCGACTTTCTGTCTTCCATTATTCAGGGTCTCAGGGTGTTCCCGGTCGTACTGGTACGGTTTTGCGACGGTACCGCAATAGTTCTAGTACTCTAATGGTAAGATATTCCCGGTATATGTGCGTGGACAGAATGAGGTGGCTGGGAGACTATCGCGTGATGGGAATCTGGAAATCGATCATACATTGGGATTATTGCGCTACCCCGTGCTGCCCGAAATTGTTGGGATTATTCAGGCCAGGGGACCCCGGCCAGAATAATGATAATGGAATCTTGGAATCCTATTAATTCACGCAGTTCTTATCTTTACAGTTTTGCTTCCTTCTGTTTCAAAATATGACGTCCTCACAGCACACTGGAAAACGTTGAAAACCTGCGCGCAGGAGGTGAGCGGTATCCGCGCATGCAAATACGGTACAGTACCTGTGTGGCAGCAGACATGATGTCGCTACGCGGATAATGTACATATTGCACATGGTTCATTTCATTATAATATGTATACTACGGTAAAATATCTTCACAAAAGTCGCTATATTCATATGCTGCTGGTTTAATTATAAATGTAAAACTACATACCGCGTTGCGGTAAATGAATACTCGCGTACCTATTGTTTATCCGCGTATAATGAAACGCGGTGTAAATGCAACAGACAGCGTCAACTATTATTATTATAGTCGGTACGATATAAGGATTAGTCAGCACTTTTTTCCGCCCCCGGGACAGGGGCATAGCCGTAGGTCTACCGGTACTATTGATCGGACGACTGCGACGCCAGCTTCTGTATATGTTAAGACCAATGTACGAAAATGCCCTGATGTGTATTTACAGGTGATGGTCAAATAAATGCTCTGTGTGTACACAATGCTCTGTATGAACACAGGGCATTTTCGTACATGGGTCTTAACATATCTATGTCAATTGTTTTATTAATAAATTACAGCGATAAAATCGACGCGTACGGGCACCGTACGGGCACCTGTAAGTTGTTGATTAATATCAGCGGTACCCATCATAGATTCATAGTCGAGTTATTACGCGGATATACTGTCCCCGAATACAAATATCAAAATCCTAAATTCGTTTTTACAACTGCCGTACGCGGGTGATTGCTACCATAGGAGCCAATTAAACGCATGATAACCGCGCGGTCGTATAAATTATGATGATATCACTGATATCACTACGCCGTATGCATAGCGAACTGAGAATTTTCAATTGCCGTGGATGTAGCTGTACGCAGCACGCGGAATGCAGTAGTTGGAGACTGGCATATTTGAAAATTCCGGTTTTCTGTGCCGGAGCTCGCTGCATATGTATTGCGGCGGCTGTCAGTATGATATCCAGGCTGATAACGCTGATATCCAGGCTGCCGGAGCACGTGAATAGTCCTATTGAAGTACATCAAAGTTTGCCAGCGTGGAGCACTTTTCCCAAAAGTGTTTTGTATGTATCGCGTGCCCTCGTAAACCAAAAGGGAGGAAAAAGGTAAATAACGTGAAATTTACGTATCTTCGTATTATAAAGCGTTTACATTGCTCATTATCTCGTTGTGCTCACCGGCGCTCTTATTGACGTCTGTTTAATTGACCAGCCGAAAAATCTTAGCACCATGACCAGTTTCCTACGCTTGCCGTTCCTTGCAAGCTATCGTCTTACTAGTAGTGCTTTCTGGCATCTACGCTAGGAGAAATGATCACGACGATGGCCCTTCGGAGGGCATGTCCCCGTTCGACGGGCGCGTCGCTCAATTAGAGGACGCTATCAAGAAGGCGTATCGCGACATCAAGTCTGCCGAGGAGCTCCTCTATATTGAAGAAAATAGGTCTCACAAGGGCTGCAAGCATGCGCAACGCTGCTGCCAGCACCTAGCTGCGAGTTGGTACGGGAAGCGATGACGAATTAATAGCTGATGAGACTTCAATTACTACTCTCACCTCCTTTCGTATGGTATGAATTGTCTAATTTAACGGGATGGGAAGGCAGGGGAGGGGATGATGGAAATCCAAGAGGCATCGGCCGACAGTCGTCAACGGATAATAGGCCGTTATGCGCAGCCAGCGGCGGGCCCTAAAACAATTCAGCTTGGGTGGTGGAGAGCAATAAGGTAGCACACGCTGAGCAATAAAGATAAACACGCAGTGAAAGTGGCGTGTAATGTCGTATATGCATTGCAGTGTTGAACATGGCGTCGCGATGTCCTCGCATCCACACCTGCCTTCTATTGGGCAGCATTATAAGAACACCATTCTTGATAAGGCCAAAGCGACATCGTACTGCGCAGAACATCTCTTTATTGCGTGCCTACCGCAGCACAAGTAGTGCACGACTACAATTGCGCACAGTCCATTCAGAGCATATAGGCTTTGGTCTGCAAACGTGGCATTGTGCCCCAACCCTACGATGCTCCTGTCTATTCCGCTGGCACGTTATTCATGCAGATTCAATTCATGTTGGATCGCAATGTGGTTTCGGAGCATTGGCGAGCGGTTCACAATTGTGCCCCCCCCCCCCCCCCCCTAACAATAGTAGTATACCGGGAGGAATAGTCAGACTACATGAGGAATTTCTCTTCATGACAGGTCTTCATCGCGGCCATATATATGATGGCCGGCCAGTACGCGAGGCCTTTTTACTTGTATTCGTTGCTGTGTTGTCCGCCGGCCCGGGGGAAGTCATGTAAACCGAGACGATTGAGCCAAAAAGGTGCCACGGCGAGTATTGTCTCGTTTGGTAAGCGCCGGCTTGGGCTTCGCGACCAGCAACGTCGTCAAACGCCCCTGATGGCACCACGCAAGCACGCACATTGTGATGCCGCCGCATCGCGGGCGCTTTATATTATTTTTACGATCTCATGGAGTGATATGACTTGTCTGCCGCTTCGAGCAAGTAAGCCCGAGGCCAGAACAGCGTCACTGCGTCGGCATCATGCCTCGCACTCGTGTTATTAGCTTTACAGAACGATGAGCTCGGCGGACAAAATCACAATGTTCAATTTGAGCATTTCTGTGGCATCACTGCCGCCCACGGCCGATCAACCCCTCACCCCCCCCCCCCCCCCCCCACACACACACACACACCCACCCCTCCCTCTGGCCGCTATGCCGCCCGCCTGCCCTGCTGTAGTACTACTTCACATGCACTCGCGCTGCTGTGTATACGACAATATGACTGCGCACCTTTTGTGGTTTCGATGCTTGAAGCCCTCCGTCGAGTTTATTAAGGCGCTGAATTGCCGACGAGGCTGAACGTGCTGTCTACTCAGCAGCGCAGCATGAATAACGCGACAGGGCGTTTATCCCGCACTACATACAACAAACTTAGCGAATTCTGCTGCTCGGCACCGTTGCCACTCCCTCGCGGCAAGCGCACAGCCTACTACGTTGCTATACCAGCGGGCTGTGGATTTTGTGGTTTCGGAGCATAATGAGCACAACCTACACAACGTCGTCGCGGCATCTCACAAACTCGTAGCTTTCGGGCGCTGACTCGCAGCATGTTGACGCCGTAAACACGGAATCTCGCTCGACCTATTCTTTTGCCCGTGTCCGCCGCCCCGTTCATATCTCTCTACTTGTACCACACCCGCATACACATATACAAGTGGCTGGGCTGGCATATAGAGCTGCGATCATGACAGGATATTCATTGACTGGAGTCTGTTCATCTCTCCGTCGCTCTTTGTCTCTTACTTTTCGGTAACTATGGCAAGTACACACAACACGTATTATCGCAAAACACATTATTGGGAAATTTAATAGCGGATATCCGCAATAGCAAGCAGCAATACGGGTGCCGATGCTTACAACCTGTAAGCACCCTTATTATAAGTCTCACATTAGGCTTGCATGCACACTATACAGGATCATTCACTAGAGTTCTGCTATAGATTTGTGTACACATGACCTCTAATAGGCAGGGCAGATTCTTATTCGCACTGTTCCTTAACCATGCCGGCGCCTGTATATGTATATTTATGTATATTTATGTACATATATACATAGGGAGAGAGAGAGAGAGAGTAGTAGTAGTAGCAAGGACACATCCTGGACACTACACGCTATGATGCGCGATGATCAAGCACCTCTGCTTAAGACACACTACGCGGCCAACTGGCCCTCAGAGGACTGCATGCTACGGGCACAGCCGGCTCCATGCGGGTTCATGCAGTCGGGCCGTACAACCCAGGAACAAGTTGTAAGAAATTCCAAATTAAAGCGGGCGACGGCGATCGAGGGGGGAATTAGCGGGGGGGAGGGGGGGGGGGGGGGAGAGTGCATGAAAGAATGACATGGATTTCACGGCGTCTTCGAATGACGCCTGATCGCAGACAACACGCATAGCCACAGTCGATGGCTCTCTGCAGGCTCGTGGTGTTGAGACAACTTGTGGCACTAAGAGCGGCAGTCATAAGCAATTTCACAACGCCGGCATTTCACGCAGCTACCCACACTCGGCAGCCGGTGTCTACGTCGCTCCCTTTGCAGAGATTTCTAATGAGGGCATACACTATACATGTGAATGCACAAAATGGTTAAATATGCCCGCCGGTGCCGCCCCAGGCTGCTTCTTAAATGGCAGCAATTCCGGGTGAACATCACCCGAGCTCCGGGTGGTGGAACTTGCAGAACCAACCCTGGCCGCAGCGGCCGTACGCCACATACTGTGGGCACGCCTCCGCGCCCTGGGAAGGGGGGGGGGGGGGGGCAGCACAAGGGAAAGGTGGGTTAAGGGGAGGGGTAGGAGGGGTTCAGTGTCTAGAAAAAGCAGGAGGGGGGGCGCAGCATTTGCGACATGGGATCCTACACCCTAGGCTCAAACCCTGGAAGGGACGGGACTCACGTAGCGCAGCGGGAAGCCGTCGGCGTTGCGCTTCACGGCGCGCTCCGGCGGGTGGTGGAACTTGCAGCCCTGGCCGTACAGGCAGCCGCCAGTCTTCATAAAGAACTCGCAAGCCGGGCGCGCCGGGGCGCTCGGGGTGCGAAGTGCCGATGGCGCTGAAGGGCGGGTGGTCGAAGCGGCAGCCCTCGCCAAACTTGCAGACTCCGGTGCGCTCGTAGAACGCGCAAAGCGTCTCCCCGGGCCGCTCCGGCAGCCGGGGCGGCGCCTCGGGCGGCAAGCCGCCGTCGTGAGGCGGCCGGATTGGGGCGGCCGGCGCCGGCGCCGGCGCCGGCGCCGGGCGCGCCGCCTCTGACTTGCCGCCGTCCTTGCCGGCGGGAGGGGGCGGAGCCAGGCGCGGGGGCTTGTAGCCCCAGGAGTAGGCGCAGCCCTGCTGGGCACCGCAGAGGCCGGCCGCGGCGGTCAGGAAATCGCTCTGCCAGGAGCTGCGTGCCTACCACTCAATGCTGCGGCGGTGCGTCGCAAAATGGCTCGCTCCCATTCAACACGACAGGAGCGACGCCATTGCGGCCTTTATTCACCTCGGAAGCATACGTGCACAGGACATAAACATGCTACATTCACCACTCTGGGGCGCCCGTTCGGTGCTGAGAACACGACTGCGAAAAAGAACCCGCCCTGCCCGCCAGGGGTCCGATTTAGACGAACATATAGCGGAACCATAGCGAATATGCTAATGGGGTGAATGCAAGCCCAATTAAAGGCTTATAATAATAAGGGTTCTAGAAGGAGAGTCCGTCGGTCGGCAATCTCATCCGGGTCCCGGTCCACATTCCGGACTCTGTCAAATACACTCCAAACAACCCAAACACCGCAAGCCGGACATGCTGCGAGCAGTCAACCCGGTCAGGGGCAAATCCATGGAAAACTCGGACTCTGCCTGGGCCGAAATCGTCCGAAATTGTGGAAAAGAAGTTTATCACCGACCACAATATGGCGCAGGTCGAGGGCATAATATCTCAGGCATACGAACCGCTCGCGCTGGCGCTGCACGGCCGATGCGTGGTAAAAATCACCCCGATCGTCACGAGCCGCACAGGCACCCCGCACATGTCTACTATCGAGGGCTGACACAGCTCATGCGCCCCAGCCGCTCACACCCGCCCGAACAAACCCCGGCAGAGGTCATTGCCCTTCTCAAATGCATGCATATCCACGCAGTGTAATGGCTCCACATACTATTGCATGTACACACAATCAAGCACCGCATACATGCCGGCAGCACACAAAGCCAAACGCGCCAGTGGACAAAAAGCGCCCGGATAAGCCTGCCACAAGCGTGCCCAACCACTCGGAGGGCCGGGGGGCGGGGTAGGGGGAGGAGAGAAAGGGGGGGGGGGGGGGGGGCGGAGGACGACACCGCTCTCTCGTAGGTTTAGGGACCTGGCCTTCAGGGGGCCTGAATGCTACGGGCCACGGCCGACCCTATGCGGGTTCATGCAGCTGGGCCGTACAACAGCTGGCCTGTGTAGCTGGAAGACTGGCAGGAACAGAGTCGTAACAAATTTCAAATAAGGGTTCGTACAGGTGCGTCGGCGCCTGTATGTAAAGTGCGAGCGACAGACCGTAGGAACCCATAAAATTAAGTAGCATGTGCCATTGGTTCATTTGCGGGTGTAAAGTATGAGATCCAGATCGCGATTTGCACGACCGAGTGCGCAAACTCAGCGCCCAGCTTCGACATAGACCTCCCGGCACGTCGTGCTTTCAGACACAGGGGTGGGGGGGTGGGGGGGGGGGGGGGGGTGAAAGAACACACCGTGTTAGTAAAGAAGTTTTAGCGCTGCGGTAATAATGTTCCACAACCGACCTATACGGGTGCCAACGCACCCACAAGAACCTTTTTTATCGTAAGCCTCCAATTGGGCTTGCATGCCACCTGGTAGAACATTCGTTGTAGTCCTGCTACAGCTTCGTCGACATTTGACCTTCGGCAGGCAGGGCCGGGTTTTTATATCGCAGTATTGTTTTTATTGATACCGCGGCGGTACCCGTAATTCGGGAAGAGGCGGGAACCGGTGGCCGAGTCTCGGTGCAACCGGTAACGAAGACCGCTCAGTGGCGGGAGAGCGGGGCGGAGGGCCTGCCAGGAGTGGCGCGCCGTTGTCAGCCCCACCGGGGGCCTCCCTCGCACCTCCGGGAAGTACTTGTCCAGCGGCGGGTCGGCCGCGCAGCTGTGCAGCGCCCAGAGCCAGGTGGTGAGCAGCAGCTTGGGGAAGCGCGGCAAAGTACGCGAGGTAGCCCTCCGGCTGCGGCCCCATCAGCGCCTGCAGCTCGGCCGGCATCTCCCGGAAGTGGTTGTTCTTGTTGCGCACGACGCGCAGCAGGTCGCGCAGCGAGTGCGGGCTGTACTTGCGGAACTTTCCCAGATTGTTTAGCAGGAGCGCGTCCACGGCGTCCTGCCAGTCGCCGGTGCCACCTGCGAACGCCGGCCAGCGTGCAAGCTCAGCACGTTGGGCGGGAATCGGAGGGAGGGCGGCTTGGCGTGCTCAGGATGGGGGTGGGCACAGGGGCGACGCAGGTAGAGGCGGTGACACGAAAAGAGAGAGGGGGAGGAGGGGGGCAAACACAACGGAAAAGAGTGTGTAGGGCGTAGGCAGAGGCAGAGGCGGCGGGGCATTGGGCTGGCAACTAGGTTGTTCACGCAAAGTCTGCAACGCCCCCCAAAACACAATATGAATATAACGGTGCCGCCGCGGCAATAAATAGAACCGCGGCGGTACAAAGAGCACTGCGAATTAGACCCTGCTCTGCCTGTCAGAGGCCAAATGTAGACAAAAATATAGCGGAACTATAGCAAACATTATTATAGATTGCATGCAAGCAAGCCCACTGCGAAGCTCAGAGCAAAAAAAGTTTCTGTGGGTGCGTCGGCATATGTCATACATACCCATGTGTACCATGGCGAGGATACGCCCGGTTTAGGTCGATGATTCCGGGGCATCACCACCGCCCGGGGGCGATTGAACAACATCAGGCAGTTACCCGACGAATCAGAATGTTTGCGATGTATCAGTGTTGTTGACCCATTTGGGAAGAAAGGGAAACTGTACTCTTTGGAAATGTACCAGAATACATCACGAATATAGCACAGATACTTGACTTCACTCGAACGTGCTAAAACATTCGTTATTTCTGCGAACCGCCGCCCCAGTGAAATGTTGCGGGTGACAACTGCCGCACAAGACGCTGCCCCCTTTCTGTGGTATGTGTGGCGGAGATCCGAATGTTCGAGTCTGTAGTACTTCGGTTATCGGGTCGTTACGTACGGATGCTCAGATTCTCTTGAACCAGGGCTTAGGGGTAGTTTAAAATGTGAGACCGGCATGTTTTTACGACTGCCGGCGGCGGGGCGCACCGATCGCCGCCTTGGCCTGGGACTCGAGGCTGTTGAGCAGCGCGCGCTCGCTCCGAAGCACCTCGCGGTCCTCGCTCTCCACACGGTCGCTCAGGTCCACCAGGAACGCCAGCTGCTGCGCGGGCGGCCACCACACGGGGTGGCTCTGCACCGCCCGCATGCTGGGCCGCCGGTTGGGGTCCTGCCGACCGACACAAGCCAGCGGGCCGTCAGCGCTTGAAAACTGCGCGATGGGAGGCCGCGTCTTGATCGCAAGGGGGTCGCTGCAGAAGAGGGGGGGGGGGGGGGGGGGAGCACTATTCATTTTGGAAATAATACAATCAAGCGACAACGAACCCTTGCTGAAGTATCCACTGACCTGCAGCAGCATGCAGCTGATGAGGTGGCGGTGCAGCGGCAGGTGCGCCAGGCCGGCGAGGTTGACGCTGCCGGTGATGATGTTGCCGTCGCGCGCAAAGCGCTCGTCGCCGAAGGGGTGCCGGCCGCCGGTGAAGCAGTAGTAGAGGACGCAGCCGAGGGAGAAGACGTCGATGCTCTTTGTCTGGCGGCCGAGCGGCGCCGCACCTGCACCGGCATCCCATGGTTAGCGGCACTGCCCCTGGCGCACCCTCACACAGAGCATGCTGGCGCCATTCACGGTGCATGGGCGACATGGCATATGGGTGCCGACGCGGTCACAGGAACACTGAAAATAAGAACCCGCCCTGCCTGCCAAAGGTCAAACATAAACGAAACTAAAACGGAAGTATAGCGGATGGTCCTTATTATAGGTTGCATGCAAGCCAAATTTGAAGCTGATAATAGTAAGGGTTCTTGTGGGTGCGCCGGCACCCGTATTTGTTCATAGCGGCTAAATGGGAAGCAGCGCTCGGCACATGGCATGCTGCCCGGTTGTAAGGTTGGCGGCGTGCGTATCATTGCGCATCGAGCGCTGGCCCGGTGCAAGACGGGTGCCGACACGGTAACAAGAACACTGAGAATAAGAACCCGCCCTGCCTGCCAGAGGTCAAATGTAGAAGAGACTGTAGCGGAAATATAACGGAAAATTTTTATAGGTTGCATGCACCCATAGTTTGAGGCTTGTACTAAGGGGTATTGTGGGTGCGCCGGCACCCGTATTTGTTCATAGCGGCTAAATGGGAAGCAGCGCTCGGCACATGGCATGCTGCCCGGTTGTAAGGTTGGCGGCGTGCGTATCATTGCGCATCGAGCGCTGGCCCGGTGCAAGACGGGTGCCGACACGGTAACAAGAACACTGAGAACAAGAACCTGCCGTGCCTGCCAGAGGTCAAATGTAGAAGAGACTGTAGCGGAAATATAGCGGAAAACTCTTATAGGTTGCATGCACGCATAGTTTGAGGCTTATGGTAAGGGGTATTATAGGTGCATCGGCACCTCTAGTGGGAATGAAGGCTTGCTGGTATCATGGCAGCGCCGTAATAAGGCAGCCGTGGGGAGTCGTGGTGGTGGGACGGCCGATAGTCAGTGAAAACGAACTAGCGGAAGTGACGGTGCAGAGTGTGCTTGCACTGTGGGCGTTTCCCGGCTTTTGTACGCCATCGCAGTGTTTGGGACCATCGATCGAGAGCACATGTTTTACGGGTGCCGATGCGGGTAATGAGAGCACTGCAGATAAGGACCCGCCCTCCCTGCCAGAGGTCAAACGTAGTAGACAAAACAGTACCGGCAATATTGCGGATGTCTCTCTGCATTGCACGCAAGCCCGATTTGAGGCGTACAGTAAGGGTTCATATAGGGGCGTCGGCACCTGTTCATAGGCACTTGGGATTCCAGATCGTGTGGTTGGGCTGGCGGGAGGGGGAGGCATGTGTGGGGGAGGGGAGGGAGGGAGAGCGGCGGGGCAGCCACCTGGCAGCCGCTGCCTGAGCTGCTCTGGCGCCTGCCAGCCGCTGCTGCCACCGGGGCCCACACTCTCGAAGGAGCTTTGCTCCTCTACGAGCCGCTTGCACAGCCCCATGTCCGACACCTTGGCCACGGAGCCCTCCGTCATGAGCACATTGGCGGGCTTGAGGTCGCGGTGCACGATGCCGCGCGCGTGCAGCGCCGCCAGCCCGGCCGTCACCTCCGCGGCGATGGACATGGCTAGCGGCGTGGGCTGCCCGCCGGCGATCAGCAGCGGAGTGCCCCTCGCGCGCTCCACTAGGTCGGCGAGTGAGGAGGAGCATAGCTCGAGCGCAAGGTACACAAACTCGCGGTCCTCCTCCAGCGCAAAGCAGCGCACCACGTTGGGGTGGTCGTCGCTGCGCACCAGCGTGTCCAGCTCCTTGCGCGCGAGGTCGTAGAACTGCGACAGCAGCCGCTTGATCGCCACGCGCCGTCCGTCCAGCGTGCCCTCGTACACCACCGTCCCCGCGGAGCCCATGCCCAGCGTGCGCGCCGTGTCCAGCCGCATGCGCCCGATGCACACGATGCCGCCGGGCTCGTCGTAGCGCTCGCGCAGCAGCGCGGCGCGCTCCCCCGGCAAGGGCCCGCCGCTGCTCCCGGCGCTGCCGTGGCTGTGGCTGTGCCGGCTGCCCTCCTCGCTCGCCGCCGGCCCCGGCTCCGCGGGCCCCTTGCCGGCGCCCTTGCCGCCCTTCCCCTTACGCTTCTTTTTCGATGACGACTTCGCGCCAGACCCCGGCGGCTGAGGCTCCGCCTGGGGCTCTGCCTCCGGGGCCGAGGGCGACGTGGCGCTGGCGGCCTCCTCCGCCTGCTTGCCTCCCTCCGCTGGCGGCGGCGGCGGTGGTGGTGGTGTCGCCGCCCTCAGCGCCGCCGCAAACGCCAGCAAGGGCAGCGCCACGCCGGCGGCCGCCACTGCCAGCACCCAGCCGGGCGGCCACGGCCCCCACCGCGGCGGCGGTGGCGCCGGCAGGGCCTCGGCCGGCGGCGCGTTGGGCAGCATGGGCTTGGGGATGAAGTCTGCGTCACAGGGCGCCTCGATCAACGTCTGCAGGCCCATGGGGTACGGGCACGACAGGTCGCCGCCCAGCGCGTCCATGCCACCGTCCGTAGAGTCCAGATCCAGCACCTGCGAGGCGGCGGGGCGTTGTGTCCCTGTCCGTGTCAGCCCTACTCGTATCATGTCCGTGCTCACTACAAGAGTGATCAATACAGGTTGAACATCCTGCTCAATGAATCTGTTCAATTGGACAAATTGGTCAATTCGAACAATTTGAACAACTGCTCAATAAAATGCTCAATATGTTCAGTTGTATCGAGAAGTCGGGATGAAAGGCATCAATTTTTTGACCGGGGGGGGGGGGGGGGGGGGGGGGCACCTCGGGGTCGTCTTCCCCCAGCGCACCGCCCGCCCGCGAGGCGGGGTCCCCCGCGAGGCCGGGCCCCGTCGGCAGCGCCCCGGGCTGCCCCGGCGACACGTCCATGATGGCCATGGAGTCCATGGGCAGCACGTACACGTCGCCCGTGCGCTCCAAGCGGCCCAGCATCACCTTGGGGCCCGCCATGGGTAACAGCGCGTCGCCGCCTGTGGACCATCCCACAGCGCAGGGAAGGGGCAGCGGGTCAAGAGGCGGGGTGGGGGTGGGGTCTGTCATTGCATGCCTGGCAGCACGATGGGCGGCGCGGCCCCCACCTGCTAGAACGCCTGCGTCACGCCAGGGCCGCTTGCTGCGGCGCTGAGCCAACCGCTGCATCTAGACAGGGGGGGGGGGGGGGGGGATGATAGGGCAAGGGTGTCAGGGTGGAAGGGGGTTGGAAATCACAGCGGCAACAGCCGACAGCCTAACGAACGTAAAACCCCGTGGGCAACTCGAAGACGGGCTCTCAGATAAGTCAGCTTGAGCGTTGGAGGGCGGCAACTCCGAATGTTGTAATCAAATCCAGTTCAACCTCAGTGTGTAGCGGAAGCAGAAGCGAGGCTGAGGGCATTGAGCGCTGTGATCGGCCCCGCCCAGCTGGTAGCAAGGCAAGCGGAGGAGGATCAACAGTGAAGGCGTTGAGCCCTGTGCTCGGTCCTCCGAAGCTGGCAGCGGTACCCGGGGGTGGTGGCGGGCAGAGGGGGAGGAGGGGGGGGGGCGGGGGGGGGGGGGGGGGGGGGGGGGGGGGGGGCATGGTGACGTTGAGCGGGGACCCACCTGGGCGGCGCTCGAGCGCAGCAGCAGGTTCTGGCCGCGCCCGTCCATGAAGGCGCCCACCGGGTGGCTCCCCAGCCACACTGCCCACGTCTCCCGGCCCGTGTCGGGCTCCATGCGGTACAGCGCGCCATCCGAGCCCGCCGCCAGCAGCCCTGCTGGCCAGCATCGTGCCGTGAGGGGCACCCAGCGAGCAAGAACCATGCGGGGGGAGCAGGCGAGCGCAGGCACAGATGGAGGGCAAATGGCCGCACCCCCGTCCGCCAGCAGGCCCTCGTCCGCGTCGATGTCCGGGCTGGTGAACAGCGAGCCGGGGTCCAGGCAACGCAGCTTGGAGAAGGTGACGTTCCACAGCTGCTTGCCGGCGCCGCGCATGCTGAGGGAGCGCACCGCGTAGTCGTCGCGCCCCACAAACATGGCGTGGTCCCAGTCGATGCCCGGCTCCAGCAGGCCTGCCAAGCCCCCCGACCACGAGGGGAGGAAGGGGGGAGGGGGGGGGGGGGGGGGGGGGGTCAGAATCAGCGGGGGAGTCTACCTCATCAAGGGCACATGCCTTTGCAACGTGAGCTATCCATGCAGCCGCCTCCTCCCTGAAACTCTGACTGAGCATGACATTGCCGGCCGGCAGAGTCCCATTGGGGCTATGGCCGTCCCCTGCACCGGTACTCCCCAAGCTTCAGCCCATTCTCAAGCGCAAAGCCTATTGAAGCGTACACTGAACTGGTTCCAGTGGGGGCCAGTGGCCGTGTGGAGGCACGCTCCGGCCCCGCAATGCCACCATCCCTTCCACCAGCCTACCAATGGGACGTGAACCTCAGGCATGCCTGCAAAGGACGCAGCAGCCGGAGACACCCCTGCCTGGGCACTGAATGTGGCACCAGCATGCCGACATCCCCCATCCCCCCCCCCCCCCCACCTTCCCCCGGCCCCATTCCCCGGAGGCTGGAGACTCTCACCGAGTTTCTGGTCGTCCAGGTCTGCGTCCAGCAGGGTGGCGGAGTCCTGCGTGGAAAAGGACTTGAGCAGGCGGCCGCTGCGTCGGTCCAGCACAAACACCGTCGTCTGCTTGCTGCCGAGCACCAGCGCGTTGTCCACCGTGATGCTGGGCGACAGCTCCACCAGCTCCGGCATCGTGACCGGCAGCTTCTGCACGCCCGCCGCCTCCCCGTCCTGCTGGTACGTGTACAGGCTGCCGTCCGCGCCAGGGAAGATAAGCGGCGGGCCCTCGCCACTCTGCAGGCCCCCTCCCGACGCGGAGGACGACACCAGCGGCCGCCCGGACTTGAACCGCCACCGCAGCTCGCCCGTGGCCGTGTCCAGCGCCGCCAGCGAGCCGTCCAGCAGGCCGACCACCACGCTGTCGCTGCTGCCGGGCCGCACAACGGATGCACCCCCGGGCGGGAGGGTGTAGGGCGAGCGGGTCGGGGTTCAGGTGCTTGTGTTCTTGATGGTTCCCGGCATAGGCAAGGGGATGTTAACAGCGGCACCAGGCGGATGGAACGAGGCACATCGAGGGCGCACCCGTCGCGCACTGGCTCCCACGCTTGGATGGCCAGCTGCCCGTCAGTCCGCGGCGCAGCGCCCTCGCCACCAGCCAGCAGTAGCAGCAGCAGCAGGAGAAGCGGCAGGAGCAGCGGCAGCCTCTCCGGGGGTGCTCCGTCCGAGCGGTGGCGACCTAGTATGGACGGCATCGCGGCTAGTATGGAAGCAGCTTCACGCCCTCCCTAATGCCCTGCACCAGCGACCTGGCAGAGGCGGGAAGCAGACTGTACTCATTCGGACGGCGCCGCCGCTCCTCCTACGCACCACCCATGCCAGAGCAGTACAGCGTCAGCCTGCCATCCAGAGGGCTCGGCGGACTTTTCATGTTGGGGGGGGGGGGGGGGGGGGGGGGGGGGCTCAGCACAGCACAGCGCCGCGGCGCGCTGTGTCGCGGCATCCCGCCGTGCGGCCTCCCAGTGCCCGGTCCGTTGCCCGCTGGCATCGTGCGGCGATAGACCGCACGGACGGGGCGGCAAAGCACCCACCGTCTTTGCCGCCGCCGGCGAGTCGCCCTGGGCGCTGTATGTGAGCGTGTTGATGTAGTCGTAGGTCAAACCGGGCCGCCGATTCGCGGGTGTGGCCTGACGGTGGTACTGCGCGGCGCCGACCGTCCGTGCGCCGCCTCTCGTGACAAGCCAGCGAAGGTGCTGCTACAGGAGCCGAGGTCTATGCACTATCTATACGGCACAGCAGGTGTTGGTGACGGCGGCGGTCGTGGTAATGGAGGGCGAGACAAGGTAAGGCGCTGCATTTTTATCCATCCTCGGCGAAATATATGGGGCATTCCCGCCAGCGGCGGGCGCGCCTCGCTCCTGCTGCTGATGATAATAACTTTTTGGTTACAGGGAGAGCGTCCAGAGAATGCACGCAAAGTACTGGGGGAGGAAAAATCCTGCTGCTGATGATGCTCTACCCTCTGCGCGAGACATACATAGTCCCTCTCTATATATATATCGCCACTACGCACGCCACTATACCTCGTACATGGACCAAGCGACGTACATGGACCAAGGACCAAACCCTAAAACCACGACCATATATGTCGCGACTTTGTCGACCCTGGCCTCCTGCTCGACCTTGGTTTCAGGCTTGTGTCTCTCTTTCGCTGGCAACCTTTCATAGTTGTTGTTACTTCTGTTTGTAGTGCGCATTTGTTAAAGCCCTGATGTAATAAAATATGTAGCGACTACTACATACAGTAGTATAGATGTACATATATATGTATATACATAAGGGTTCGGAGGTAGTATTTACGACGTGCTGTTAGTAGGCGGCAGTACAGGTAGCGCTAGTAGTTGTACAGTCGGTACATGCTGATTATACTCATCTTATTCCATAATTAAACTTCGGATGACTCATTTGCTGAAGTACGGCACCTCTGTCTGGGGCTCCGTATGTGTTAGTGCCAGCAAAGCGCTACTTGGCGTGTCAGTCATGTCCATATCGTCTATCATTGACTATTGTTATTATTTCCGCGACACCCTTTTGGTTATTGATAAATTTATTATAACCGCCCACGTACTCCTGATGGGACTGGGACATGATGGCATCCCATAGGCACGGCATAGATGTACATCTAATCCACGATTTCATGATGGGTTTTATCAAGGCCCAGCAAGGTCTGAAAATAACTAGTAGACCAATGCCGTTGTTCACTGCTGGCTGGCGTACGACTCTGGACGGACGAGCCGGACACATGCTGACTGAAACTACAAGTTCGCACCCTCGTGTTGGATTATTGGCCTGGTATCGTCAATGACAAGGTTGCCATAGTAGGTATAGCTCCCGTTGGCTTGATCTGTCTTGCCTGAGGGGGCGCGTTAATTGGGAACAGTTCACTTACTGGTACATCAGCAGCCGCCTCGCAGGATCCCCTTGACAAGCGTATGCGGTAAACATGCCATTGATGAGTATATATGTATGGTAGCATGCCTTTGACGCTGGCAGAGCCTAGGATGTTGCTGGTTTGGGAGAAGCGCGATTTAATCAGCCGCAAGAGGTACATTACTGTACTATGGGGTCTGCATTTCGTTTGACGCTAGATGTTAATCCATGGGGTTATAACACATTGCAACTGCATGTAATACTATGAAATGCAAATATGTGTGTATATGCAAATTCTAATGGATACCCTGGTAGTATTGGGCCCTTCTTGTGATACTAAGTGTTCCTGACAAGGCGGCTTTAGGTGCACCCCCCCTAGGATCGTCATCTACCTCACGGAGTCCGAGTTCGACCCCTCGGAGCTGCTCATCCACCCCTTCAGCCAGACAATCCGCGAGGCGGGAGAGCTTTTTGAGCGCCTTTTTCTCTATCCTGTTTCATCCACAAGTACTACAAAGTACTGTCAAAACCACTGCAAAAGATGCAATAGATGATGTTATGTCATGAATGATGCTGGTGACGTCCCGCAAGGCCGCAAGTAGACATTGGCCAGCATGCTAATGCGTTGCCACGGCAGGACAATTACATGCACAAGAGGACAATCATGAAGAAAAAATACATTATACAATGCGCAAGTGTTATTAACCCCTTGCCCTCCCGGCCGAAAGCTACCATACTATAATGACTGTAATGATGGATGAATGCTACGATGTCAGTAGTACTGCCGCCTTTTATTCTGCACAGTTAGGCCACGACTCTGAAGTATTGATACATGCACTACATTCGTGCATTAAATACTGTAAAATAATCAGCACTAAACGCTTTCCTGTTCCTGACAAGGCGGCTGTATCCGCGGCAAATCGGCACGAGCATAGTATACGGAACGAGTAATCGATTGATCGCAACATATATCGTCATACTGTTGCGGTATCGGTATGTCTGGTATCATCATTTCGCGAGTGCAGCTGCGGATTGATTTGGGAATACTCGGTCGCTACTGTATGATTGCACAGATGTGGCTAAACATCTTCGCTCGAGCTGACGTTGATGTTCTGATCATATGACGTGTAGCTCCACTGTAGCCTTGTCGTCTTCGTCAGGCACCCTGTCAACATCAGCAGGCGACACCCCTCCCACACACTACTATCTGACCAGCATCATGCATGCAAGTGCCTCAATGATCAACGCTCATGCAAGGGCACTGTCAGTGACTTTCCAGTATTGGATCCATTTGGTCTTAACACCCGAGTTCGTTGGTCAGATTATCGTCTTACAGTATTCCCCGTACAACTATCCCTGACATTATTCTCCTTGCAGTCGCTGTTTGTAAAGGCATGCTGGGTCTGATCGTCTAGACTAAGGACTATGCAGTGGGCAGATACAAGGCCAGGCGGCGGACCTGGGGGGGGGGGGGGGGGTAACATTTTCAAATACCACCATAGAATTAAACTACTTCAAATGTAGAGTATACACCATACACAACGCCGCCAAGTATCAAATAGATTTTTGCAAACCCTTACATCATCGTTCGCCCGGCAGAGAAAATATTCATCGCGAGGGTAAGAAACATAAACAGTGTGGTTTGGCATGCTATTGTGCTCTAGACTGTTTAGGCAAATTTAGGCATTACCTTTCTTCCCTTTTGACTCATTTTCTTTCTGATGATGCCCAGTGGTGCCTCTTGGATCTTGAGGCAAAGTGTCAAACTGTGTGTCCTTCCATGCCCTTCTGCATGAACAAGAGTAGGACGGAGAACTGTCACCCCAGGGTATGCTGAGCATGGGAGTACTACAAAATCAACTCTGATGACAACATGGACATGCACCGTTTCGCATTAAAACCGGATGAGAAAGTACCAAAATATCATGAGACTCCATGCTTGTCACCAGATTGCCCTCCCGCCACTAATAATTATGCCGCCCCTCTCCTCAATTTACGCAATCAATTCCCATTAAAATCTCATCTCCTTTTGAGGGAATAATATTGTCACATCGCATAAACGAGCTGAAATCAAGCAAGAACGCTGTGTAATCGATACCATGAGCCAAGCTCGGAGATCTGCAATCATGTGAAGCATACTTATGTGTGATCATTGGCGCAACTTGCAGGGGGTCGGTACAAATGAGAGCCTGACAAACCTCGCACATCTAAGAAGCCAGCAGTCAATTTGCATGGCACCTAGCGCATTGTGCCCGGAGATGAGCTGCTGACACGGAGTGACTACACATCTTCCATCAATGGTGGGCGTGGATCACCCTGAACTCACCAGGGCTTGCATGCTTGTCATATTGGAGGCAGGTGCGGTGTCATGGTACCCAGGTAGGATAACATGCTGCGAGATCAATACGACACTTACTTCTCCAGCACATCCCACACATATACTAGTTCCCACGCACCTATAAGAGCCCTTACAACAAGCCTCACATCCCGCTTGCATGCAACCTCAGAGGAACATCGCTCTAGTTTCCCTATAGCTTCGTCTACATTGGACCTCGGGCAGGCAGGGCAGGTTTCGCAGTGTCCGCATTACCACGTCGCCAAACGTACCAGAGGTCTCACACTGCATGACCCTCGTACCAGTGCGGGTTAAAACTCGAAGCACACCCGCAGGAAACCATTCCCAGGTGCACGCTGGTCAGCACTCTTTGATGCCCTTGTTCTTATCATATTATACAGGATCATCGCGCCGCCCGCCAGGGTGGTCGGATATTGCTGCGCACACACCTGGACACCGCGATGTGTGGCACAATGAGGGAGCGGGGTATCCACATGCATTTGCCCCTGCTCAGTCTTCGTACCAAGGGATCAGGGCGGTGCGGGGAGGGAGGCCTGGCGATCTATAAATATTAGTACAATCTTGCACGCTTGATCCGGCTGATGCGGCCTGCTCCTTTGACGCCACACCTGCCTTGGTCAAGACTTCCTGACATGACTAGACATGACTGAGTTGTACGGGCGACGCCCAGATACACTCATTGCCATGCCGTCAGCTCACATGCCTTCACTGCTATACTGGATTTGGGACGTGTGGTGGAAATGTGCGAGGGCTATTACGCCAGTACATCCAGCAGAAATGGGGTGTGGGTGTGTGTGGGTGGGGGGGGGAGGGGGGGGGGGGGGGGGGGGGGGGGGATGGGTAGATGGTGTGCGCAGACCGGCCTGACTGACAGTTGTAGCTACATCAAAGGCATGGAGAGCACGAGAGCCTGGCTTAGCATGTGCCGTTGCCGGTGGCAGGCACTGCGTGGCCGTTCCCGTTCACCGCGGCATGTCCATTGCCGTTGCAAGCATGTCCGTTGCCGTTGGCATGTCCGTTGCTGTTGGCGAGCGCGCTGCTCACGTCGAGGTCAGGTTTCACCGCCGGTGGCAGAGGCCCGGCGGGCGCTCATGTTGGCCACCATGGGTAGCACCTTCTCCGCCCGCGGGTTGAGGATCATGCCATCGCAAGGAGAGGCGACATCCAGCACATGGACGTCCCCAAAGTTTTCGTCGTGGAAGCGCCGCTTGCTGAGGTCCTGCTCCGGGAAGTAGTCCTTGCACTCGTCGTCGCGCTTAATGTCCCAGGTGGAGCAGTGGATGGCGCCACCGAACTCATACATGTGGCGCATGGGCACGGTGATGGGGTCAAAGCCATGATCCTCCAGCAGGTTAAACAGCGGGATCTCATTCTCCTCCATGACAATGCCGGTCGTGGAGATGGACAGCATGTTCATGCAGAGCCAGTAGCTGGAGGTAGACCAGATCGGGCAATCATACTGCGCAGGCTCCGGCACAACGACAAACTTCCAGCCGTTGCGCTTCCAGATCAAGGACTCGCTCTCCAGCGGTGGCCGCTCCGGGTTGATGAGCACGAGGCCATCGTCGCCGCCCATGGCGCTGGGCGGCCTCAGCGGCACAAATGTGGCATCCAGATGGGCCGGGTACATGTCGTATGGGATGTGAACCGGATGGACTCGGAGCTCTGGAAAGTGCGATGTGATCCACTTGATGCCAAGGTCGTTTGTGGTCATGCTCTTCTGGACAAAGATGTCTTTGCCGCACCGCATGATGTCGGCCGCATCAAAGACAGGCTCCGTCTCATTGCAGCAAAACTGGTACTTGTGCTGCCGCTGGAAGCGCTCCTCCGGTGAAACATCAAAGAAGTCCAGGTTGTACATCTCATCAGCCATGCTGGGCTTGGGGCATGCAAGGAAGCGGATGCGCTCCGGGTCAGAGCGCCACAGATTAAGGCTGATGTTGCGGCATGCCAAGTGCTCGAAATAGCGGGAGCGGCGACTCATGGTGGCCTCCAGGATGGTGTTCCTGGAAAGAAGGGGGAGGAAAGAGTTCGAGATGGGAAGTGAGATGGCATGCACGCTGCCGCTCAGGCGTTGGCCTGTTCACCCGTTAGGCCGACCTCATGAAAGCCAGCCCGGGAGCGAAAGATTGACGGGTAGGCGGGGAAGGGAGCAAAGCGATGGGCGGGCGAGTGGCGGCCAGGGGCGGGGCGCGGCGTGGGCGCGGAGGTGCTCACCCCAGAGTGATCATGGTGTCGCGCGGGCACGTGGCGCAGTACTGCGAGGGCGAGTTCCAGTGGACACCCGCCACGGACTTGCTCCAGTCCAGAGAGTCGGGACGCACTGTCTTGATGGCCTGCTTCCGCACGACGCGCGCGTCGTCCTCTGCGCAACTAGGCGACTCGATGGCCGACGTGCGCTGCTTGTCGACGGTGCGCTTGAGCTCGGTGTCGAAGGCCGCCTGCGACTTGACCTGCACGGTCTCGGCCTCCAGGACGCGGCAGAAGTTGTCGAGCTGGGCTGCGGCTTGTCGGATGCTCTCCTTGTCCTTGAGCTTACCGCCCGGCCACTCGGGCTTGGCGGGGTCGTTGGCCGACGGCCGGACGGACGGCTCCACGGGCAGGTGGCAGGACGTGGGGTCCGCCTTGCCCACCACCACCGTCTCCAGTCGGCCCCACTGCGTCCACGCATTCAACTCGGGAGTCGGCGCCATGCTGCTCGCCGACGCCTTCCCTGGAGTTGGATATTTACCCTGCCAGTGGCAGGTAGCAGATATGTGACTTCTCAGGGAGCTCGCCGTGCTTCCTAGGATGTTGTATCAGCGTTGGTTACGGCGGCTGGGGTGTAGGCCTGTATACAGGGTAGTCGCTAGGGGTGAGGCGCATGCCGTTGATGTGATATGGCGGCGCGGGTGCGCCGACAGCTACAGGTACCTACGGTTGCTAGCGGCTACGGCGACCAAAATAGGTTTAGTAAGGATTACCCGCGTAGCGACGCACAACGGTGCACGTCACAGGCCAGGGCGGATGATGCCATTTTTTTGGAGGAATAGTCGCTAATGATCGCCGCGCGCCCGATCATATCGTCACGCCTGAAGTATGGGATATATTAAATTTAGTACTAATGTTTGAAATCCGATTTACTTTGCGAGCGCGCAGGTCAGCAACATTAACTCGGCACCGTCCATCACGACACTGGCGGATCCAAAGAGCAGCTTGCTGACGACGACGCGCCTGCTGAGGCTGCATTAACAATTTCCCTGCTGCGGAATTCCCTAGGACTCTAATAATCACCGGGGATCTATAATTTCTTTACTGCTGATAACATCATGCCATCAGCACAGGTAGCGACAATCTGAACCCGTACAAGTAAACTGGACATGTGAAATGGTACGGATACTTTACCACTCATTGTACAACGGATACTTTGGGATGCTCATTATTGAAATGCGTGATGTACTCGTACCGGTAGATACCTATACCATACTATATGCCTATACCTATACCTATTAATATCCTACTCGTACCGGTAGATGCCCGTCACGGACGTTCCTTTAGTTTATGTATGAGCATCGTCGGCTAGATGATAATAGATTGTAAACACACTGTTTTCTTGCTCAATATTTTAAACACATAAATTAAACGGTTGTGCAAGCCCTTCATCTGCTGACGACGGTACCGTACCGTACAGGTGTCAGCACGCGCGACATCCCTGGCGCTAGGGATAGTCGCTGTGGGCGAGGCGCGGATGATCGATGATATGGGATGCCCGCGTACAGGTGTGAATTACAAAAAGGACAGTTACAAACCGCCTACAGGTAGGGGGTAAAAGCAGGGGTAAAAGTAAAAGTTCGCCCCGGGGCATCGGCCGAAGCCGGCCCAGCACTTGACCCCGTGCGCCAACTGCAGGTACCATTACTGAATTTCAAATAATTTGTCATCCTCATAGCCACTCTTATTTTGAACTCCAGGGTACACGCAGACTCAAAAGATATGTAGAATGCTCAAGTGACATACTTGCCCATCGCTCTCGTCCGTGTGCTCGAGTACATGCTTGGTAGCCCTCGTCTTCAGCCGGCAGCGGACGAGTACTACCACGCCGTGTGCTGCGGGGCTTCCATCGCCGGCTCGGCTGGCGAGCTGCGTATGTAAGCTACTAGCTGCGGCATTTGTCGCCAACGGGCTCACGCCGGCCGTCGGGCAGCGGCTCGGGGCCATCGTCCGCAGCATGGAAGCCATCGACTACGGCCATCGGTTCCGCTTGTCCTACCTCCGCAAGTACCGGATACGCATATGCACCATGGCGACACCTTCGCTCTCGACGTCATACGGGAGCGCTGCCTCCGCCCCGGTCCTGAGAACCGGGGTCGCCCGAGTTCGCCGAGCTATTGGAGCTCTTTAAGGACCACGTCTACGACGCCAACATCGCCAGCGCCGCGAAAACCTCCGCCCGTCAACGCTTCGGCGGCGCCCTCCGGCGCAACGACCGTGACCGGGACGGCGGCAGCAGCCGTGAGAACTTCAAAACTACGCGCCCGGGGCGCGAGGGGGTGGCGCCTCGATCAACCTTCGCAAGGGACGTCGCCAAGGATCACTCAAGTAAGGGCAAAGCGAAAGCTTAGGCCCCCACTGTCGACATGTATGGCCAAATTATGGGGTGCTTCGCCGTGCCGACCCCATGCAGTTGCGTTTCGAGGGCACGTCTCCGGGCGCCTCCAAGTAACTTTGCACTGGAGTCGTCGGCATGAGCGGGAATCCTCACCGCTGACCCTTCAACGGGAGCCGTCATCCTCCCCTACCCTCGCCGGGGTCAACCCCTCCGGGTCTACTCTGCTGTTCCACATCGCGAGTCACCACTGACTCCCTCCTTTTGGCGCGCCCCCTCCCCCCCGACCTGCCGCGGTAACCCTCTTTGCCCGTCGGCCGCGCAGCGGCCTCTCACGAACAACCATACGAGCCCGGTACGCACGTGACGCTGCTACGAGGTCAGCGGCTACAGTACCCTACCAGCATGGCAACAGCTTCGTGCTACACCTCGCTCTATTGTCACCGCCCAGCGATCACCACCCTCAAACCCGGCAGCGGCGTACGAAGCGTTCCGGCGCGTCCGCCGCTCTACGAAGACACCTACCTACTTCATCGCCGACGCTGAAGCGAAGGCCCCTTACTTGGAGCGAGCTCATGCGAGGCATCATCAAGGCCCTCTACGGCACATACGACTGGGCCGCCAAGGTGCTCGACCATACGAGCCCGGTACGCACGTGACGCTACTACGAGGTCAGCGGCTGCAGTACCCTGCCAGCATGGCATCATCTTCGTGCTACACCTCGCTCTATTGTCACCGCCCAGTGATCACCATCCTCAAACCCGGCAGCGGCGTACGAAGCCACTTACTTACTTCATCGCCGACGCTGAAGCGAAGGCCCCCTGGAGCGAGCTCATGCGAGGCATCATCAAGGCCCTCTACGGCACAGACGACTGGGCCGCCAAGGTGCTCGACCTGCTAACTACCTCACTCACGGCCGGCACCTACTCCAACTACAAATAAGGCAAGATTCGCCTCTTCGCCGAGTTTAGCATCGACTAAGAAGGCATCTCCCCCCTGAACTGTACCGAGTCTACCTGCGTCCGCTACGTCGCGTGAATTGCGGAGCGCGGCACCATCGGCGCCGGCTCTTTGCAACCCTACCTCTTGTCATCAACACTTTCCTGCGTCACACCGGCCGGGATGACGCCCCGACCACCGGCCCAGCCATCGGCGACATGAAGCGCGCGGCCGCTTCAAATCCGTCATCTCAAGGCTAGCGAGGAACTGCGGCGCGACCCCCTTCCATGCGACGCCATCGCTGACATCCTCGACGACCTTGCTACCCTTGCCTTGACCAATCCCGGCTACGACACTATCCTCCGCGAGGGCGCCGCGGTGTGTTCAACATTTATGTTTTACTCCCGTGGCGAGTCCAGCGTCTCCTGCCAACTCATCCGCGACATGGCCGTGGACACCCACAACATCACCCTCTTCGTCAACCGCGAGAAGGGAGGATATCGCAAGCGTCGAGACGGGTTTAAGATCCAAATCCAAATCCATGCCACCGCCGTGCCCGCGTAAACAGCTCTTCTCCGCCACTTCATCGCCTACGGCTACGCGGCGTTTCGGTCAGGCCCCACCGCCAAGCAACATACATGACCGATGCTGGGCGCTCCCCGGTGACGGGGCTACCCCGCCCCTTTTTACGTGGAACGCCTCCAGCACCCTCGGCAAATGGCTCAAGCGGGCTGTCGGCCGCATCAATCGAGCCACCCCCCCCCCCCCCCCCCCCCCCGAAGGGTTCGTGTGGACCTCGCACTCCTTTCGTAAGGGCGCAGCGGCTTGCGCGAACGCAGCAGCGTGCCCCTCGACAAAATCCGCCCCATGGGCGGTTGGGCCCGCAATTATGCAGTAGTCAACAACTACATCGACCCGATAACGCTGCCTACCCGCGCCGCCGCGCTTCTGTTCGGTTGGCTCTCCCCGCCTATTGTCCTTCGCAGCCTTCTCGACAGCGCCCCCGCTCCGTCGGACGCCGCTCCGCCCTCTCATCCGCAGTCATGAAGACCGAGGTGGCTAATCTTCCCTGCCTAGCTCCCTTTGAAATGTTTAGAGTTGTGTTCTTGGGGTTTTCTTTTTCCTCCCTGCACGTAGGGTATGCGGGTGTCGACACCAGCTGCCCGCGATCTCTGTGATTGACCACATGCAATCCTAGTGCCTCAGCATTGAGAAGCCGATGTAAGGCACTTTGCGTGCGAAAAACAGCGGTCAACCCCGTACCCATCAAATCTTATAAAACCATAAATGTCCGCTAGACTGGGCCACTCACTTAGTTTTGTGCTCTACTCATGCCCGCACAACCCGCCCTCCATCCCTCGTTTGTGGCTTTGCCGCAAGTACCCCGCCCTTTCCTGGTAACTAAGCCTGCGCACTTTTCGGCAAATCTTCCCTGCCAACCTCCCTTTGAAACAATATACATACTGCGGCTGAGCTCGTCCATCCGCCGGTACCGGTACTGATCTAAACTAGTTTATGGGGTTTCCTCCCTTGACCTAACCGCTTTTCAGCTACAAGTGATGCTCCGTGGTACGGGAACTAGGCACCTGTCGTTGCGCCCTTTTTTGGGTGCAGCACGAGTAGACATAAAAGCAGGCATAACAGCTGAGCCTGCCATCTTCCAGTTTTCGCTGCGTTCCACGCAGCGATGTTAAAACTGTCTCGTAACCTGTTGCGAGCAAGGTCACCCCAAGTTGTTCAAGACCACACTCGGCTCACCACCCGTGTGTGATGTTCTCATCCGTACGCCCGTGCGTTACCATGCCAGATGGAGAAGAACCCGTCGTTGAGCCGACGCTCGAGTCGCTACACGCAGAAGTGAAGGCCCAGTTTACATTATTGCGAGAGCTTGCTACAACGATGGCCCAATTGACGGCTCGTGAGCGCGTTGTTGATGGAGAAGGAGCACATGGTTCCGGTTCCGGGCAGCGCATCGCGGGACAGCCGACAGGCCGCGGGGGAGCCGCAGAGCGCCCCGACTTGCTAGAGCTAGCCTAGAGCGGCCGTGTCGGAGCAAAATCCGTGAGTAATGAGGATGACTACCTCGCGGTGCCAGAACTACTGCAGAGAGCAGAGTATGGTTACGAGGCCGTTCGACCGGTCAGCCGAGTGCCTGGACTCTTCCCCCTGAGCACCGACCTAACGAACGTATACCTCAAGCAGGATGACCGGCGTCTGCCGGCCCAGGAGGAGTATCTATGGATGTCGTGTTTCGGCGCCCACATGGCCGCACTTTTCGTGGCTCTTGACGAGCGTTGCGTTACGTCCCTGCTGCAAATCAGGACTTCACCCCCTACCTCGAGAGAGCTCGGAACCCCGCCGAAGCCATCGACAAGGCGTTTCGCTTTCGTTTGGCCTTCCTACGGAGGCTTAATGAGGTCAAGCGTGTGCACGGTGACCAAGGTGTTCTGGACGTGCTGCGAGCTCATCACTTTCAGCCTGCTTCTGAGCATCTGGGTTCCGCGATTTTGGGGGACCTCATGAGGGACTATCTACGAGCGTCGTGTCTTCTAGGCGATTGTGGCCAGCAGCGCCAAAGCAACCGCCACTGCTCGGGTGGCGGCGGCAGCTGCATGTCGCGGACGTGGACGAGGACGTGGCGGTGGACGCGGGCGTGGCCGCGAAGGTGAGCACGAGTGACGGTGTGGGGCGCCTTTCGTCGGAGCTGCTGGAGCTTTGCGAGGCCACCTTTCGGTGACCGCCGCAAAGCGCACCCTGGCAGCTCAACGGCGGGATGTGCGCCATGTTTCAGGACCTGACCCCCCACCTTACAGATTTCATTTAGACCTTCCTCGGTGCGGCGCTTCTTACAGCTACAGCCGAGTGCGGCTCAACCATCCGCACACATGCACATGGCGGCTCAACCAACCGCCTCCCGTACCATTCCATCACTGCGTCCGTCGGTTGTTACACTGCGTGTCACAACTGGTTCGCAACGACCAAGCTTCGCGCGTAAACGTTACGCGCGTGACAGGCGCTACGAGCGCGAAGGGCGCGCGGGGCGGCCCTCCTACCTGAACCTTGCCCCGCAAACCCGTACTGGTGCTACTGCAAACCTGTCCAGCAACTACCGGCCAACCGCCGGGAACCTAACCGCTCCTGCCGAGTACTTTGCAAACAGTAGTCGCACCTCTGGAACTATGTCGGTAAAACGACGCACTTTCGCAATTGACGAGCCCGAAGCTGTCGCTCCCTGGGCTGCTTCACTGCGATCTCGCCCGCATAATGCTTTCGGCTCAGACGAGCTGGGACAACGGACGCTCGACCTGCTCTCCAGCTCCCTCACCGCTCAGACACTCATGAGCTACGCCGGCAGACTGTCTCAGTTCGCGGAGTTCTGCCACGACTCCGAGAACATCAGCCCGCTGGAGGCGACCACTACTACAGTCGTCCGGTACGTTGCCTGGATTTGTGAGCGAGGGCACATTGGAGCTAAGTCACTGCAACCCTACCTGTCTGCAATCAACACGTTCTTCAAGCTGCACAACCTCGACCCAATTGCCAAGGACAGCCCACACCTCACTGCGGCAAGGCGTGGGCTGATGCTGCGGCAGCGTCGTCTGGCAGCCGCCCCTTTGCGAGTTCCTCGGCCTGCTGATGTAGCTTACCGCTTCGTCACAAAGGCCGAGCTGATTGTGTCTGCTCCCACCCCAGAGTACCAACACGACTTTCGAGCCCTTGTGGCCTCGGTTTTCAACTTCATGTTCTTTGCCAGAGGACTTACTGGCGAGTGCGGGATGTGCATGTCGACGATTACAACATTACCCTGCAGGTGTACCGCGAGAGAGGCCGCGCTGGCCGACGGGGACCCGACGACCTGCGCGTACTTCTCCTTCCGGTGTCAGAGCACCCCCGAGTTGCACGTCTCCTGCACCACTTCATCGACAACGTACAGTCTGTCCCCGTGGTTACTGTTGCCTTGGCTGAAACAAACTTCGGGGCGGTCACCCCAAGCGAGCAGTCCAAACCTTGGACCGCCACTACAATGTCGGACTGGTTGTCTACACCCGTCCGTCTTGTCGGTGCTGCCCCTCCCGCCGGCACTTCCTGGACCTCACACAGCCTTCGCAAGGGAGCAGCGTCTGCCGCCAACGCCATCGGAGTTTCATTGTCCCACATTCGCTACCAAGGCGGTTGGGCCACTAACTCCGACGTCGTTCTGGACTACATCGACCCCAACGTTCTTCCTTCACCTGGCGCATGGTTCTTCTTTGAGCACATCGCCCCCCTACGCCACTTCCAAGTCCAATAGGACTCCGCAGCGGTGGCCTTCCCGGTGCCTCCTTCATGACCTGGCGCTACCCCTTCTCCGTCAATCCACCGCTCTCTCCGTTCGCTCATGACTGGCAAAACCAGACTCAACTTGAAATGATCTTAACTAGTTTATGGGGTTTCCTCCCTTGACCTAACCGCTTTTCAGCTACAAGTGCTGCTCAGTGGTACGGGAACTAGGCACCTGTCGTTGCGCCCTTTTTTGGGTGCAGCACGAGTAGACATAAAAGCAGGCATAACAGCTGAGCCTGCCATCTTCCAGTTTTCGCTGCGTTCCACGCAGCGCCCCCCTGACTCCGTTTTCCCTCCACGCTTTCGCTAAACCATCCTGCCAATTTCGGCTCTTGAACGTGTAAAAGCAAAACAGCCTGCGCGATCGTTTTGGCAAAACCGGACTCAACTTGAAATGTATAGGAAGGGGGTAATACTGTAATAACCGCTGCTGCTCAGCAAGCCTGCTCAGCCGTGCGCGTTGAGAGTTGGATACTGTACTGAGAACTCGAGGCCGAGCATTTAAAAGGACGAGTACAGGTACGCTGGCGTACGGATAATAATTATTCCTACGCCAGCGTACCAGTACTCGTCCTTTTAAATGCTTGTCGAGTTCTGAGTAAGGATTAGCGACTATCGTCGTCAAATTCTGAACTTCTGAACCTCAGAAAGCTTGCTGAGCGGTAAGGCTAGCGACTAATTCCGTCCGATATAGTCGCTACTACTCGTGCTTGCGCAGACGGCAGACGCAGATTTTTCGTAGTACGGATTCAGGGTTTAAATTAAAATGTATTTACGGGAAGTTGGACGACGACTGCGCTGCTTGCTTGCGGGGCTCAGTAGTCTATAACATGGATAGCAATGATAACATTTCGCTGCTGTACTGCCAGCAGAGTACGGTTCTATAGTCGTTCTATAGCCAGTTGGGGACGGCGGCACTATTGAAGTTGGGTTATATAGAGTAACTCCTCCTACCCCGTACCCGTACGACTGCTACCACCCCCCAAAACAATGGTAGTTGCTTAATGTGCTTTAATATCACCACCTTCAGCTCCACGGAAAGCTTCTCGTCTCTCTCCCTCTCTCTCTTTCTCTCTCTATCTCCCTCTTCTGTTGTCTCTAATGTCACCATCCGGCTACTTAGAATTCCAGTCTCTTTATCACTGCATGTAGGGCAAATGCGTCATTGTCCCCTTACAAGTGGCTTGTCGGGTACCGGTCGTTATCTCAATGATATAGAAATGCTGCTGGCATGTGTGCCGTCTTGTTCCGCCGTGTGGCGGGATAACCACAGCATGATGGTAACCACTTCCAAGCGTCCGGAAGGAGCTGGATAAATGTTGCTGCGATGGCATCTCGCTTGTTTCATAATGTGCTGGTGCCTTCCTCTCCCTGCTTGCTGTCTTACCTCTTGTTCGTTTTTTGCTTGCTTTTGACATGCTGCCGTCTGCCGTCCCATATGCTTTCAGCAACACTAGGCAGTGCTTTGCATTTGCATCTCCTGCGTGCATGGTGTGTGGAAAACTATGCTAGGAAACGAAATGCCAGTACTGGGATGAATCATCTGCCAGTACAGTAGGTGATTAAAATATACGGGGTAGTACGTGCGCTTCGTCTATAGCACCGTGATGACAAATCAAATATTACACAGCATCACAATATATGGTGTGTGTTTTGCAATCGGAACGCCGGCATTGGGTCGCTAGCAATTGATAAGCACATCCTGACACTTCACCCATCGGAACATCAGTGAATAAATTGACAAGCGAAAGCTGGAAGTACTCTCTCCTGACCAAAACTCAGTCCGCCCTTTCCCCCCATGCACGGGAAATCGGACCGGTAAAATATGTGAGAAGGCCCGTAGAACCAGGATGGGATTTGGGAGGAATTCACTTGTGAAGCAACAACCAACATATATATTGCTTCTTCTAATGGAAAGCTCCTGAATGGTACAAAGCAGTTGATAGAACCCAAAATTTATTATAATTAAAACACCCCTACTAAATCCAACTTTCAGCCTAAGCCTCAGCGGGAGCAGATTCAGCACCAGCTGCCTTGGCAGCCAGCTCCTCCTCAATGGCAATCAGTTTGGTGATGCCGTCAATCATCTTCTGCACCAGCTCCACCTCAGAGAAGCCAATGCGCTGCTTGTTGGAGATGTCCCACTTGGCGCCAATGGCAGCAGTGTGCTCGCCAGATGAGCCGCGCGGCTGCAGGTCAAAGCCAGCGCAGATCTCCTCCAGCTTGTGCACATCCTTGTTCAGCTCTGGCAGCACAATCATCACACTGGCGCGCAGGCCGGTGCCCAGGTTGGAGGGGCAAGTGCCCAAGAAGCCCAGCTTCTCGTCGTACATCAGCTTCTTCTTGTGCGACACAGTCACCGTCTTGATGGCGTCAGACAGCTGGCAGAAGCGCGCAAACACGTTCTTCACGTCGCCACCATCCTCCATGGAGATGATGCGGCAGTGGTCCTCCTCGTTCACCCAGGACAGCACTGTCTTGGTGTCATTGTGAAAGATGCCGCGCCCATCAGGCCAGGACCGCCCAGCGCCCGCGGCACCCAGCAGCTGCATGGGGCCGGGCTTCTGGAACAGGAATCCGCTGGACTGCAGCGCATCCTCCTGCTCACTGGACAGGCCGCCCAGAGGGTAGTACGTGCCAGACAGCTCAGCGGGCAGAGATGCAAAAGCCTCCTTCAGCACTGCCTCCACACCCAGGCGGTCCTCCGCACTGGAGCCAGCGGGCAGAGAGAATCCAGAGACGTTGCGGGCAGCGCGGATGCGAGTGGACTTGACATATGTCTTGAACTTCTCCACCTGCTCGGGGGTCATCACCACCTTGCTGGCGTCCAGGTCCGACTTGTGGTTCTGGGTGGCGGGGTCAAACTGGTGCCAGCCCTGCACCACCGGGTAGATGATCTCCTTGAACAGCTCAAAGCACTCCTCATCGCCACAGGTGATGCCCACCCCCAGGTGGGGGCGCAGCACACCAGCCTGGATGGCGTTGGACAGGGTGTAGCCCTTGGAGGACTTGACATCCTTGTACTTGGCAAACAGCTCAGGGGTGAGGGTCTTGCGCATGAGGGACTTGTGCTTGTCGGTGAAGGGCGGAAGCTCAGTGAAGGTCAGGTAGCGGAAGTCGGAGGTGTCCTTGCCGTCAGCAGGGGAGGCCTCCAGCTGGGCAGCCAGCCACTTGTCAAAGTCGGCATCGATCTCGGGAAGCTTGAAAGTGGACAGGGCAGTAGCAGGCGCTGCCTCGCCACCTGCCGCCTTGGCGGCCAGCTCCTCCTCAATGGCAATCAGCTTGGTGATGCCGTCAATCATCTTCTGCACCAGCTCCACCTCAGAGAAGCCAATGCGCTGCTTGTTGGAGATGTCCCACTTGGCGCCAATGGCAGCAGTGTGCTCGCCAGATGAGCCGCGCGGCTGCAGGTCAAAGCCAGCGCAGATCTCCTCCAGCTTGTGCACATCCTTGTTCAGCTCCGGCAGCACAATCATCACACTGGCGCGCAGGCCGGTGCCCAGGTTTGAAGGGCAGGTGCCCAAGAAGCCCAGCTTCTCGTCGTACATCAGCTTCTTCTTGTGCGACACAGTCACCGTCTTGATGGCGTCAGACAGCTGGCAGAAGCGCGCAAACACGTTCTTCACGTCGCCACCATCCTCCATGGAGATGATGCGGCAGTGGTCCTCCTCGTTCACCCAGGATAGCACTGTCTTGGTGTCATTGTGAAAGATGCCGCGCCCATCAGGCCAGGACCGCCCAGCGCCCGCGGCACCCAGCAGCTGCATGGGGCCGGGCTTCTGGAACAGGAATCCGCTGGACTGCAGCGCATCCTCCTGCTCACTGGACAGGCCGCCCAGAGGGTAGTACGTGCCAGACAGCTCAGCGGGCAGGGATGCAAATGCCTCCTTCAGCACTGCCTCCACACCCAGGCGGTCCTCCGCACTGGAGCCAGCGGGCAGAGAGAATCCAGAGACGTTGCGGGCAGCGCGGATGCGAGTGGACTTGACATATGTCTTGAACTTCTCCACCTGC
Organism: Tetraselmis striata; assembly: GCA_006384855.1. Classification (NCBI taxonomy): domain Eukaryota; kingdom Viridiplantae; phylum Chlorophyta; class Chlorodendrophyceae; order Chlorodendrales; family Chlorodendraceae; genus Tetraselmis; species Tetraselmis striata. The sequence goes on from VCJN01002677.1 coordinate 130,025, forward strand.
TCGGGGGTCATCACCACCTTGCTGGCGTCCAGGTCCGACTTGTGGTTCTGGGTGGCGGGGTCAAACTGGTGCCAGCCCTGCACCACCGGGTAGATGATCTCCTTGAACAGCTCAAAGCACTCCTCATCGCCACAGGTGATGCCCACCCCCAGGTGGGGGCGCAGCACACCAGCCTGGATGGCGTTGGACAGGGTGTAGCCCTTGGAGGACTTGACATCCTTGTACTTGGCAAACAGCTCAGGGGTGAGGGTCTTGCGCATGAGGGACTTGTGCTTGTCGGTGAAGGGCGGAAGCTCAGTGAAGGTCAGGTAGCGGAAGTCGGAGGTGTCCTTGCCGTCAGCAGGGGAGGCCTCCAGCTGGGCAGCCAGCCACATGTCAAAGTCGGCATCGATCTCGGGAAGCTTGAAAGTGGACGGGGCAGTAGCAGGCGCTGCCTCGCCACCTGCCGCCTTGGCGGCCAGCTCCTCCTCAATGGCAATCAGTTTGGTGATGCCGTCAATCATCTTCTGCACCAGCTCCACCTCAGAGAAGCCAATGCGCTGCTTGTTGGAGATGTCCCACTTGGCGCCAATGGCAGCAGTGTGCTCGCCAGATGAGCCGCGCGGCTGCAGGTCAAAGCCAGCGCAGATCTCCTCCAGCTTGTGCACATCCTTGTTCAGCTCTGGCAGCACAATCATCACACTGGCGCGCAGGCCGGTGCCCAGGTTGGAGGGGCAAGTGCCCAAGAAGCCCAGCTTCTCGTCGTACATCAGCTTCTTCTTGTGCGACACAGTCACCGTCTTGATGGCGTCAGACAGCTGGCAGAAGCGCGCAAACACGTTCTTCACGTCGCCACCATCCTCCATGGAGATGATGCGGCAGTGGTCCTCCTCGTTCACCCAGGACAGCACTGTCTTGGTGTCATTGTGAAAGATGCCGCGCCCATCAGGCCAGGACCGCCCAGCGCCCGCGGCACCCAGCAGCTGCATGGGGCCGGGCTTCTGGAACAGGAATCCGCTGGACTGCAGCGCATCCTCCTGCTCACTGGACAGGCCGCCCAGAGGGTAGTACGTGCCAGACAGCTCAGCGGGCAGGGATGCAAAAGCCTCCTTCAGCACTGCCTCCACACCCAGGCGGTCCTCCGCACTGGAGCCAGCGGGCAGAGAGAATCCAGAGACGTTGCGGGCAGCGCGGATGCGAGTGGACTTGACATATGTCTTGAACTTCTCCACCTGCTCGGGGGTCATCACCACCTTGCTGGCGTCCAGGTCCGACTTGTGGTTCTGGGTGGCGGGGTCAAACTGGTGCCAGCCCTGCACCACCGGGTAGATGATCTCCTTGAACAGCTCAAAGCACTCCTCATCGCCACAGGTGATGCCCACCCCCAGGTGGGGGCGCAGCACACCAGCCTGGATGGCGTTGGACAGGGTGTAGCCCTTGGAGGACTTGACATCCTTGTACTTGGCAAACAGCTCAGGGGTGAGGGTCTTGCGCATGAGGGACTTGTGCTTGTCGGTGAAGGGCGGAAGCTCAGTGAAGGTCAGGTAGCGGAAGTCGGAGGTGTCCTTGCCGTCAGCAGGGGAGGCCTCCAGCTGGGCAGCCAGCCACTTGTCAAAGTCGGCATCGATCTCGGGAAGCTTGAAAGTGGACGGGGCAGTAGCAGGCGCTGCCTCGCCACCTGCCGCCTTGGCGGCCAGCTCCTCCTCAATGGCAATCAGTTTGGTGATGCCGTCAATCATCTTCTGCACCAGCTCCACCTCAGAGAAGCCAATGCGCTGCTTGTTGGAGATGTCCCACTTGGCGCCAATGGCAGCAGTGTGCTCGCCAGATGAGCCGCGCGGCTGCAGGTCAAAGCCAGCGCAGATCTCCTCCAGCTTGTGCACATCCTTGTTCAGCTCTGGCAGCACAATCATCACACTGGCGCGCAGGCCGGTGCCCAGGTTGGAGGGGCAAGTGCCCAAGAAGCCCAGCTTCTCGTCGTACATCAGCTTCTTCTTGTGCGACACAGTCACCGTCTTGATGGCGTCAGACAGCTGGCAGAAGCGCGCAAACACGTTCTTCACGTCGCCACCATCCTCCATGGAGATGATGCGGCAGTGGTCCTCCTCGTTCACCCAGGACAGCACTGTCTTGGTGTCATTGTGAAAGATGCCGCGCCCATCAGGCCAGGACCGCCCAGCGCCCGCGGCACCCAGCAGCTGCATGGGGCCGGGCTTCTGGAACAGGAATCCGCTGGACTGCAGCGCATCCTCCTGCTCACTGGACAGGCCGCCCAGAGGGTAGTACGTGCCAGACAGCTCAGCGGGCAGGGATGCAAAAGCCTCCTTCAGCACTGCCTCCACACCCAGGCGGTCCTCCGCACTGGAGCCAGCGGGCAGAGAGAATCCAGAGACGTTGCGGGCAGCGCGGATGCGAGTGGACTTGACATATGTCTTGAACTTCTCCACCTGCTCGGGGGTCATCACCACCTTGCTGGCGTCCAGGTCCGACTTGTGGTTCTGGGTGGCGGGGTCAAACTGGTGCCAGCCCTGCACCACCGGGTAGATGATCTCCTTGAACAGCTCAAAGCACTCCTCATCGCCACAGGTGATGCCCACCCCCAGGTGGGGGCGCAGCACACCAGCCTGGATGGCGTTGGACAGGGTGTAGCCCTTGGAGGACTTGACATCCTTGTACTTGGCAAACAGCTCAGGGGTGAGGGTCTTGCGCATGAGGGACTTGTGCTTGTCGGTGAAGGGCGGAAGCTCAGTGAAGGTCAGGTAGCGGAAGTCGGAGGTGTCCTTGCCGTCAGCAGGGGAGGCCTCCAGCTGGGCAGCCAGCCACTTGTCAAAGCCGGCATCGATCTCGGGAAGCTTGAAAGTGGACGGGGCAATAGCAGGCGGTGGTGTAGCAGCCGGGGCAGGAGTAGGGGCCGGTGCGGGGGTAGGCGCGGCCGTGGCCGGGGCCGGCGCGGCCGGTGCTGGAGCTGCGGCTGGCTTCGGCGCCGTCGCCGGGGCTGGCTTCGGCTTTGGCTGCGCGGGGGCCGCTGCTGCAGCACAGGCGACGGCACACCCAGTCAGTTGGTAACTCCTGGCACCTAAGTCTAGAAACTGTTTACAGCATCCGATTGAATGGACTGGACTTCTCGTTCTTTGAGGTGCGTTTTGAGGCCAGGCTTCGCACAGCAGGTGAGGGTGTCGGTGAAACGACATGTAGGCTCACTACCGGGCGTGAGCGGCGGCTACATCGACAGCTGCAGGTAGGACGTACAGTAGGCACCTAAGATGCGGCAGGCGCGATAGGTACAGTAGACACTTGTCTGCATGGAGCTCCTGAATTTTGCGACCGTAGCGGTCACAAGGCGAGGTAGCTAACCCTCGCTCAGTCTCGGGCGGAGCCCTTGGGTGTGCGTGACGTAGAGTAGGGTCCCCGACCAGCCGGATGCCTCACCTTTCGGCGTGGGAGCCGGACTCGACGAGCCAGCGCCGGAGGACTCCTTCTTCTTGGAGATCAGTCCACCCATGTCGAATAAGATGCGGAATGGGGACCTGTGACGCGGCCGCAAGTTAGCACGCAGTGCGTCGGCTTGCGACGTGAGTATGACAGTATGGCAGAGGTACTGGCGCCGGGCTTGCGCACCACCAACGGGAGTGCCAGCCGCCGCAGAAATCTTCTGGCAGATCGCGTCAACCCGCCAGAGCTCTCAGCTGCTGACGCGGGAGGGCCTCAAATATATCGTCAAGGACGGGCCTCTTCCAAACCCCGATCTACTGGCTGGTCGCCAAGAAGTCTCACTCGTCTACATGAGTGGTGTCCGTCGTTTTACCTCTCGCAACATTTCCCCAGGCACAGCAGCGCGCATGCGGGCAACCATCAGCAGCAGGTCGGCACGCCGGCACTCGGCAGCAGCAGGCTGCGTGCAGCGCGCGCGCTCACAATTTTACCCGTACTCGTACCCCCTTGCTCGTACGAGTACGAGTACGGATCCCGCGCGAGGCGTCGTCGTCGCGCGCGCGGGGACGCGGTGAAATCCTTATATCGTACGATTTGTTGCTAATAAGTGAAGTCAATATTAATAAAACTGTTTGTTGCTAAGTGAAGTTAAGTTTGCCCCGTGGCATCGGTCGAAACCGCCCCAGCACTTGACCTCGTGCGCCAACTGCAGTCGTAGGTCTGGCATAGCCATTAGACCGTTGCCTCATTCGAACCCCGAAGGGATAATGCATCAGACAACCGGGTAAACCCGCCGGGACACGGGCCGGGACGATATTGCTCTGAATTGACAGATGAGCCGGGAATCGATCCGGGGCCTCATAAGGAGGAGACCACCGCTCTACCGCGCGGAAAGACAACGAGACCGATGTGTTACTATTATGATTATATGCGCTAGCTGCAACATTCAAGAAATCCATACAGACATTCAAAGAGAAATCGGTTCCAGCTACATGCCACTAGAGGCGGTGGGAACCGCCTTACTAGACACTGACCAGACATCGCTAGCCGCCAGCCGCCGCTCCACGCAGTAGGGACGCTCCCCCCAACACACAATCCCGGGCCGAATGTGAGGTGGAGGCGCCGAGAGGAAAAGAGCTTCGAAGAGGTATCGAAGCAAGGAGCGGAAGTGGGGAAGGGGTGTTCAACTCATAACGCACGGGAGGCCATGTATGGGCGTGCAACCGACGCGGGCCTCCTAGCGCCACATCCACCGCCAACTCGAGCGCGTCCCCTTCCGCCGAACGTAGAACTCCCTCCCTAGCACAACATCCCGGGCCACTTCAATAGCGGCGCTAGGCCAAATGCGAGGTGGAGGCGCCGACATGACAGAAGGGGAGAGGGTTCTCAACGAACAGCGAACGGGGAGTTAACCGGACCAGCTGCAACTACAACACACGCCCGCCCGGTGTCTCGTGCTCGCACTGCTCCTCCACGACAGTGGTAGCACGGGCGGGGCCATGGCTACCAAGGTGCCAACCGTGCACGAGCCCCGCCCCTATCCCCAGCCGGGGGCGGAGGCGGAGGGAGGGCTCGCGATTCATCAGAGGGCCGAGGACGCTCGTCGGGTGCACACATGCAGCGGGTGGGTGGCGGGGGAAGAAGTTACTATTTGTTACTATTATCTACCGCCAGCACGGCTTCATTAAAACAATCATGATCAGCAGCATCGCTGTTCAAAGCAGCCTACTAGCTGTCCCACAGCCCGGCTACCCAATCAAACAATATGGTGGACCACATTGCCTTGAGATTGGACATTTTATTTATATAATCTCGTCATGATAAAAGCATCAACCACGGTCCCCGGCTATAAAAAGTACAAATTTGAAATTTGTTACAACTGAATCAAGCAAGCTCTTTTGCGTGTCTTGACAAGGTGTCTTTATTCAACATGATAGAAGTAAGGGTCCGACCTCGACCAACCCGCAAGGGTCCGCTAATTCAAGCGCGTAGGGCGGGGCCTATGTAGGCCACTAACAAGGCTATGTAAGTTGCAGTACAATGGTACTAATAATCATCAATGGACGCGTACACACTTTATGTTTCATGCGGGGGTGAAGACACGCGTACATGGCGCCAGCCTATACGCGCCACCCGTGCCGGACATGCACGACGCACGTCCGTACAAACACGCGATCACGTGACCTTCCGTATGTGCGTGTTTCAACCGTTTCTATGCCCCCGGGTCTCGCAGCCTTCATTAGCGCAGCGCTCCACCGGTGGCGGCCAAGTGGCTAGGCCGCCTTGTTGCCGAGATCGGCCCCCGCCTTGGCTTGCTGCCAACGGTGTCATCGGATGCCGCGAGAGTCGGAGGTAATAAAGGCGGGGAAAACACCCCCTTGCACCTCTGGCTGTATGCTCTTCGATCTCCGGATGCACACCGGGCCGGTTCGCCCGACGAACGGCAACCGGCCACCTGCCCATGCTTCTATCCGAGGTCACTGCCCGAGGGCGGCTTCATGGACCCCGTGCTCGGTTGGATTTATTACAGCCGCCAACGTGCAAGGCTGTTGTGCCGAGTACTATAACGCCCCCGTTCGAGTCGTACAGACCCCCCTTCCCAACCGTAGGCGGATCTCGGAGAGGCCGAAGCGAGGCCGAGGTCTTACATGAATCATGTTTTACACCCCCCCCCCCCCCCCGGTACATGGCTATGTCATCCGCCATGTGACCGCCGAACCAATACGAAAGCACGGCATCATTATGGGATGCTGGCCGGTGCAACGCGACGGTGTTGCAACCTGCCGTGACTCGGTGGGCAAATCGCCAGTAGGCGCTACCTAGACTATTTGAAATTTGAAATGTCTTACAACTTTCTTTACTGCTTAGTCTTTGCTGCAATACATGCAAGCTGTCTTACGGCCCGACTGCACGAACCCGCATGGGGTCCGCTAATTAAAGCGCGTAGCGTGCGCAGCTGCGACAGTCTCAGCCAGATAGAGACTCAAAGACAAACAAAGGTGGTGTGCAGTGGTGGTGCAAAGGCGAGAGGCTACAGTGTTCTGAGAATACAACAATAATTGGTTTAACACAACGCTTACCACATGGCAGCATTATACAATACATATACCCGTAGTCTCAGGTACACATTGTACTAGTACACACAGGTACTAACTCGTAGTATATCGCACTTGTATAATTGTCACACAGCCCTCTGAAGGGCAAGTACCGGGAGTAGGGTATTATTGAGAACCCCCCCCCCCCCCCCGGGGCTCCCCGGTCGTTGCCACGATGCGAGGATTAGCGACAAACGGGCACCTCGCCCGGCCCCCTACCCCCCCTAGCCGGGCACGGGTCTTAGGGGCTACCAACGCCCATAGCGTGGAGGTGGGGGTCGTGCCGCTCGACCTGCCGCACCTAGCATACTCCGCTTCCAGTAGGCCGCTGCCTGGCGACGGGCGCCGTAAAAAGTACAATATCCCGACTGGTACTCGGGTAAGCAGGCAAGGCGCCAAGGCATATGGGAGCCCGTATTGGTTTATGTTCGAGCGCATCCCTCATCATCTATGTACGTGCTGAGGAGGATACAATGCACACTAGCACGTACAAGTTGAGCATCACAACCCTCATGTTGAGATTGTGACAACTATAGACAGCGGGGTAGACGCTCAAATGTACATTGCCCAGTGCCGCCCATCGCTTGACAGTCATGTTCAACGATACCACCCGAGCAGCCCGAGCGAGCTGCCATCTGGCTATGTCGTAGTTAATGGAGTAAGCTCCGAGCTCCTTGTACCGCTGGCAATAGACTTGTGAAGTCTCCTTTACATGTCTGTGTGTGGCAGTAGACTCGTGCCATACCATGGACGGATCCATATCCAGCCATGAGCCGCGGCCGCGTTCCCGCCGGTTTGGGCGAGGATGAGACAGGTGTTACCGTACACCGCTTGACCGTGTTAGTAGATAGCGACTATTACAGTATGGTATTGTATGATTAAACGCACCAAGCCCGGAGGCCGCAGGAGTTACTAAAGGGCATCACCCGACCCCAATTGGGTGCATGGTTGCAGCCCTAGATAGGCTTCGATTGGATTGGATTTTGGTGGTAGGTATGCCCGCCTTGGTCCGGTGGTCGCTGCGCGCGGAGCGCGCTGACTACTGCCTTGCCCGGGGGTCGGCCAGGACGACGGCAAATGTTCCGATTTCCTTAAGAAATATTGCATATTGCTTGGTACCGTCCCACCCACGCATCAGTACCTCCGCGGCGGGGGCGCTTGCGGGGGCGCGGTGGCCGGGCATGGGATGACACTCTTGCTCGCTTCGGTCTCGCGCCGGAGGCGGCTCCCCGGGCTCATGGGACTAGAGGTTCGCTGCGGGCGGGGGGGTGATCGGGAGCTTGGCTTGGTCTCTTCGGTCGGTGGGTAGGTTCTGAGTCGGCGGATGGCGGGCGGGTATTGGGAGTCATGTGTGCTGAGCAACCGATGTTCCGTTACGGGCAAGCATGATTTGGAGGAGGTGCCTGGTGGACTCGCCATGGAGGGCATTCGTGAGCCGTTTACGGGCTGCCACAGGGGCGCGGGTAGATCTCAAGGCGATGGTTGCGTCCAAAGCCGCTACCGCCACTTGGAAGAGCCCACCAGCTGCGCCGATGGGGAGTACCACCAAGTGCACGGAGTCTCAAAGGGCGGAGGGCGCTTTGTTACAGGTGCGGATTTGTCCAACTTCTCCCATAGCTTGTCCATGCAATGAATGTCGGAGCAGTATCCCACATCCATCAGCACTAGGTCGCGGTCTTCGCGGTAAAAGTCCACGCCGTGTGCATGGTGCGGTTCAACACCAGCGGGGCGCGGTGGCTGCAAATGATATCCGGCTTGCCGATGAGGCCAACCTCCCGGAGAGCGGCTAGCTGCGGAAGAGGCAATATTCATGGGGGAATCTCCGAGGGAGAGCCTGGGATGCAGCCAGCGATGCCGGGGTAAGTTTTAAGATCAGCAGTCGCGTCGCATTGACGATGGTCTCCTTGTGTGCATGCGGCCGGGGGCGCGGTGAGCGGGGAGGTGTCCATGTGTCGTCATCCGGGTCGTGCTGAATTGGGATCTCTTTTGGGTGACCATGCGGAGCTCGCGTACCATATGTGGGTCCAGGCACCCAGTTGTTGAGCTTCGGTGACGATGGATTGTGTTTGGTTTACCACCATAACCCTACCTGCATACCTAACTTCTCACTTTCCAGCCGGCCCTTAACACCGGGCGAAGGACTGCCTATGTACTAAACCCGGGCGAGCCGGCTCGGCTCTACCGGTGATGATAGTGTACTCCTGTGAAACGGTTGACCGCCCAACGACCGGCCGACCCACCACCAAACGGGCCCCTCAAGAGGTCATCACTACAGCCACCATGGAGATCAACAGACCCGAGGAGCAACAGAAGGCCGCGGTCGGCGCCGCTCTCGATGCGCCGCGGGGCGGCAAGACCCAACTTCCCAAGATCCGATCCGCCATCACTGCGGAAAAAATCGCAGGCACCCGACTTCCACCGGCCGCCCGCCCCATGCTAACTTACAGCCAGCACCCTCCGCGGCGTGAAGAGCAGGCTCCGCAGGAGACTACCACAACAGCCAACATGAACATATCAACAGACCCGAGGAACACCATCGCAGGCGGCCGAGGTCGGCGCCACTATCGATGCGCCGCGCAGCGGCAGAGCCGTACCCCCCAAGAACCCAGCAACCATTGCCGCGAAAAACTTCACATACACCCGCCTCCCACCTGCTGTCCGCAGCCCCCTCCGCGTTTCGAGCCGCCAGTCCCGCCAGCCCCCAATCGATCTCCCCCTTGATACCGACTGTGCCACGCAAGTCGCCATGCTATTTGGCAATCCGGCGACCCGCAACCGTGCGACCCAACCTCCCAAGATCCGAACCGCCATCCGTGCGGAACAAATCGCAAGCACCCGACTTCCACCGGCTGCCCGCCCCATGCTAATTGACGGCCAGCGCCCTCCGCGGCGTGAAGAGCAGGCTCCGCAAGAGTCTACCACAACAGCCAACAAGAACATCAAAACCCGAGGAACACCGGGCGGCCGAGGTCGGCGCCACCATCGATGCGCCGCGCAGCGGCAGAGCCGAACCCCCCAAGACCCCCAAGATCGCAACTGCTCACCACCCGGCGCCGCATACAGCCGACCAGTCGGCGATGCACCACGGCCAGCTCCCCCAAGAGCTCCAGCCACCACCAACTACCTAGCTACAAGTAGCCCACGACCCGGCCGCGGCAGCCCCTCAAGCCACGGAGATGGACAGCGACAACTCGCCACCGGCAGTCGCGCAGCCGGCGACAAGCGTCGATGCAGCCCCGCACCCCGAGCCGGCTCCACCGGCCGCAGCCCAAGCCCCCACCGCGACAAGAGAGACCTTGGAGGCCACCAACCCCTTGAGCATACCCCCACATCCAGCACACCAGCCCAGGCGTCCCGCCTGGCCCAGCTCGCGGCAGAGGCTCATCGCCCCCGCCGCCCCCCGCGCCGGAAGGCCCCCTTGCAGCCGCAGGTGGATCGTATGCGGAGGCTCCGCAGGCAAGGCTCCCAACCCCAAGCTGGACGCACGCCTGCGACTATCAGCGCCGCCACCCAAGAACTCCGGACGTTTCCAACCGGTATGCCCGGAATGCATTTTTCGAATTTACCAGCACAATTCCCCGCAAGTATGACAAACAGTGTATTGCCCGACCCGCGGGCTTGGTACCGGTACAGGCACGAGACGAAGTCATCATGCCACTAAACGCAGTATACTGTGCCAAAAAGAAACATATATGTAAATTAGAAATGGAGGGCACTGTAGCCCCCGCCCCGCCCCCCCCCCCCCCCCCCCCAAGCTAGCCGGCTCAGCGGTTCAAAATATTGAATGAGCACCATATAGCTATTCCGGTTGGCTACCCTCCCCCATCACACCTCAGTAGCAGTAGGCGGGACGCCTTTGCCTGCTTTAGCGTGCCTGTTGAGCTCTGGATGGGATGGGTCTGAGTTTGGTAGGGACAACAGGGGGGCGCTGCTGTCTTAGCTATAGCCCACTGGAAGGAGGAGGGGCTAGGAAACATTGGAGGATGGCCGGTAGCTTGAGCTGTGATAACACATCGTGTTCCCCACTGTGGTTAGAAATAGCAACTTCTGAGAGCGACTCAGTCAAAGCGAGTGGATGTAGCAGACTAGACGTTGTAACAAGTTTCAATGTCAATTTCAATTTGCATACCTATACCCGCACACATGCTTTCACCCATATACTCATACTGTCCACTCACTTATACTAGCACGCCTATATACAGCACCTATACTCATACTGCCCTCTCACTTATATGCTAGCACGCCTATATACAGATGTGCTCATTATTCTAATCCGCCCATACGCGTACACCGCGTACATGTTACACACCATGCCCTCGTCAGCAATTACGCCCGGTGACTCCCTGATGACTCCAAGCCTAGATTGCACATCCAAGCCTAATGCTTGCATGCAACTGATTGCCAAGCCGATAGTTGTACAAAGCAGTGTACACCCCGGTACATCACTGTAACAATAAATTCCTTTGCTGCAAAGCTGTTTCTTACTTGCGCTAAAGCCTTTTGCCTAAAGCTAACACTGATTTCGTTCGAGCCTTGTTTGAGATCCTCGCCGCGCTTCCACCGCGTATGTATGACCGGTCAACCCCCCCCCCCCCCCCCCCCCACCGCCGTTGCCATCGTGAACGACCAGCCTACCGGTGCCGCCGCTGCGGAAACCACCAAAATAACGATCAAGACCGCTAGAAGGCCCACATTATCCGGACCGAGCTTACCGAACCAACGACCCGCGCCCTCACCACGGACATCATCAATGCATCCCCAACATACGTCACTTTGCCCCCCCCCACCCCACCTCACCCCACCCCACCGGCTCCCTCACGCTGCCACTTATCCCACTGCCACCAACCATGGCTAAGGAAATGACCGAGATGACGGCACATGCGAGGGATGTGGCCGAATGGTCGGGAAATGCCCGTCGAGGCGGACTGCGGCGTTGTAGCGGTCAAGGTATAGGCCCAGAAAGCCGGGACAGGTTCCTGCCACGTGAGATCGCGGGTCATGCGTGTTGCATAGAGGCAAGGCATCCATGTCGGCGTGCACAAATCTGAATGCTTGTTTGCTATGGGTTTAACTGCCGATACAGGAATCAATTTGAAGAGCCGGCCGAAGCGGCTGCCGCGCTGAGTATTACCGTATATATGATTGTAAATTTACCCACATACCACGCGACGAGTAGCGACTTTATTCAGGATTACCTACTACTGTACTCGTCGTGCACGGGTATATTGGGTGCCACCGAAAGGGGGTAGCCTGCGTGGTGCTATCCTGCTGCCAGGTGCAGCACGGTGGGCGGTGGGCGAGAGGGTGGTGGAATCGCTGATGCCATTGAGGATGCCACCGTATAGCAGGTACGCAGCGCTGCTGAAGGGGCGGCGTAGAGGGGGGACGGCGCGGCATGCCGCCGAGCGGTGGGCAGTGGTCAGTGCCGGGTATTTTCATGGCAGTGTTTTAGACGGTGATCCAACAGTGTTGGAAATTCCGTCATTGGCCTCTATTAGTCTTGCAGAATGCTTCGGCAATTTGCTGGATGACTATCACAGAGCGTCGCCTACCCAGGGCTTTCCGTATTCGGTGGATTGCTGCCTAAACGGCCGTCGACGACGCTGCAAGGGTTTCACTGGTGCCAGTCCTGTCCCGGGGGCGAAAAAGCAAGAAGGGGGGGCAGGGCAGGAACGCCGAGGGGTATTGCTTAAATAGATAGGATTCGGTAGTACAGGTATCTTTCGGTAGTACAGGTAGTACAGAAATTGGCAAATACGCAAACCCTATCTGGTACAGGGTGCCAGTACTTCCGGTACATGATGCATTGATGACGTGTATGCCAGAAGATGACGCCGGGCGGCTGTACAGCCTGTACAATTTGAATGTACGGGTAACAGCAAGATTGCCAGCGTACGATGGGCGTACTGAAGGCTGTACTGACGGCGGCAAGTATGATTTGTCCGCCGCCCCGCCAAATAGCAGATCTCATATGGTCGCTACATAGACGGGTATTATTCCTTATTATCTAACGATCGTTGCTATTATACCACCTCATTATGTACACGAGTATGGTAGGTAGTTCGCGACCGGCCGGGAATGGCCGCAAAACTACGGGTACTACTGTACCCACTTTTTAGCGACCATATCGTCCCCCCGTTAGCAGCAACGACAATGGCCCAGCATTATTACATGGGCCCACCATCACAGACCAGCGTTGTGGCTACAGGAAAAGCATAACATGGATAGCAAACCTGCGCCATAGGTCGTTCTACAACTTGCTCGTCCCCACCCAAACATAAGGTATGTACGCTCTGAAGCTCTCACCCTTAAGCAAATGTCCGACGTCGCCAACTCGACGGCCGATTGGCTGTGGAATCCCCGGGGAGAGTAGAAAACCCATTTCCAAAGAGCGATCGCGATATTCCCGTTATTCCGTCTATGTGCTTGCTACTTGACGACTACTCGTACCCACATCCGATGTCGCGTGTCGACCGCACGGCAGCTGTGCGTTGGGGTCGGGCGACCTGCACGCGCTGCGTTGTGTCCGATAGCGTGAAACCGCAAGCCACCGCAGCTGTGCCCCTCCCTACTGTTTGCAACCGTCGACGCTGCTGTTCATCGCCGCCGACGTTTCCATCGTCGTCGACTCGACATGTGCGCACCTTTTGCTCGGTGCGGTGTGTGCTGCCGAGCCGCGTGGCGACAATACCAGTGCCCCCCACCGCCGGGGTCCAGGTTCAACACCCGCCATCTCTCCCAAGGGACCTCGCGCCACATCTATTTGGTCACGTTCCGCTCAGAAGTCTTTCCTAGGCGAACTTACCGGCAATCATACCGCAGATGGGACAACGAAACCACCGTGGGTGACACTGTTAGTGTACCTTAACTGCGTCGTACTCTCGCAGGCGCTTCCTCGTCTGTCGGACTTCACTCCTTATTACACTTCACGATGGCGTTCAAGCTTCCCGAGATCGATGCCGACTTTGACAAGTGGCTGGCTGCCCAGCTGGAGGCCTCCCCTGCTGACGCAAAGGACACTTCCGACTTCCGCTACCTCACCTTCACTGAGCTTCCGCCCTTCACCGACAAGCACAAGTCCCTCATGCGCAAGACCCTCACCCCTGAGCTGTTTGCCAAGTACAAGGATGTCAAGTCCTCCAAGGGCTATACCCTGTCCAACGCCATCCAGGCTGGTGTGCTGCGCCCCCACCTGGGGGTGGGCATCACCTGTGGCGATGAGGAGTGCTTTGAGCTGTTCAAGGAGATCATCTACCCGGTGGTGCAGGGCTGGCACCAGTTTGACCCCGCCACCCAGAACCACAAGTCGGACCTGGACGCCAGCAAGGTGGTGATGACCCCCGAGCAGGTGGAGAAGTTCAAGACGTATGTCAAGTCCACTCGCATCCGCGCTGCCCGCAACGTTTCTGGATTCTCTCTGCCCGCTGGCTCCAGTGCGGAGGACCGCCTGGGTGTGGAGGCAGTGCTGAAGGAGGCTTTTGCATCTCTGCCCGCTGAGCTGTCTGGCACGTACTACCCTCTGGGCGGCCTGTCCAGTGAGCAGGAGGATGCGCTGCAGTCCAGCGGATTCCTGTTCCAGAAGCCCGGCCCCATGCAGCTGCTGGGTGCCGCGGGCGCTGGGCGCTCCTGGCCTGATGGGCGCGGCATCTTTCACAATGACACCAAGACAGTGCTATCCTGGGTGAACGAGGAGGACCACTGCCGCATCATCTCCATGGAGGATGGTGGCGACGTGAAGAACGTGTTTGCGCGCTTCTGCCAGCTGTCTGACGCCATCAAGACGGTGACTGTGTCGCACGACAAGAAGCTGATGTACGACGAGAAGCTGGGCTTCTTGGGCACTTGCCCCTCAAACCTGGGCACCGGCCTGCGCGCCAGTGTGATGATTGTGCTGCCGGAGCTGAACAAGGATGTGCACAAGCTGGAGGAGATCTGCGCTGGCTTTGACCTGCAGCCACGCGGCTCGTCTGGCGAGCACACTGCTGCCATTGGCGCCAAGTGGGACATCTCCAACAAGCAGCGCATTGGCTTCTCTGAGGTGGAGCTGGTGCAGAAGATGATTGACGGGATCACCAAGCTGATCGCCATTGAGGAGGAGCTGGCCGCCAAGACTGCTGCCGGTGAGGGGGCGACTGCTTGAAAAATGGCACATCCCCCTGCTCAATTAGGTAGCTGAAAGTATGCTTACCTGTCTATGTTCATCCCTAAGTCGCTTTACTAGAACAGTGATTGTAGCCATGGCATGGGGAAGGGTTAGGGCACAATATGTAACTGTTTGTGCTATTGCTATCTCGATGTCTGGGTTGTATCATTAGATGGCGGTGAGGAGTCCTCTGCCTGAATGGTATGAGAGTGGGTTGTGATAACCTCCTGTCAAGATGCACAGTCATCCGCAGGCCAAGCATGTCGTGCAGCGGGACAGCACATCATATGCATGCCGCATTGTGGCGTTGCCATGTGATCACTACAGGATGCGTGCATGCAGTGACTACCCAGGCACTCTTAGGTGGTGCTGCTACGGCAGGCTTGCATGGTGGCTTCGCATGCAGTTATAACTCTGTGCACACACTGTGGACCTCCCATTTTCCAACATCACACCGCAGGCGCCATATTTGGGTAATCAGTGAAAACTCTTGCTACTCTCTTTATCATCTGCAATGGTAGTTATATTCCATAGCCCGGGGGGGGGGGGGGGGGGGGGGGGTTACACAGTCCGATAGCCAGCCCCTCGCGGCCAGGCAGCAAGCGTGCGGCAATGCAAGTGCTACGAATGCCAGGGCAGGGATGCGGGGGGGGGCAGGGGAAGTTGGGGGGGGGGGGGGGGGGGGGGGCACGCATGCCAGGGCAGGCACGTAGAGCGGCAAGATTTCAATGACGCAGGGGATGACATTGGTAAGACATGCTCATCCAGGGAGTACTTACTGTGCGATCCCTGCAATACACATTGCAATGAAGGGACGGTACGGGTCTGTACTGCTCACTTGTACCTTGTAACAGACTCAGTGCGGTGCTATGCGCAGTCCCTGTGCTTAATGCTGCGACCCAGCAGCCGATTGTGCGTAACAGCTATGATACCTCAGAGAACTGAGACCTTGCTCGCACTATCTTTCATGTAGCTTTCCCAAAGCAAACGGCCTGCATGCCGCATGGGTGTAGAGGGGTGCTCCCTTAGGACTATGCCTCCTGCAGAAACCAGACATGAATTTGTTTACATGAACAAACCCAGCAGCAGAAAGTGACAATACGTTACTAAGGCGTCACCAATGCATAGGTCTGTACTAACTCCAATACAGGTCCCTGTGTCAGCCAGAAAAGCCTACGATGGAATGGGTTCTTTATATGTATGATTTACAAGCGTTAGCGCTGCAGCAACGTAACCTGAGGCATGGAAAATATCACCCAGGAAGTGAAATACGGAACCACTGCCAACTACTGCAGTCTGCAGCTGTGAGGGAGGAGTAGCTGCAACAGACGAGGATGGAGTGGCATGATAGCAAGCAGCCCTGCCCACCATCAGCAGAGGAATTGCGTTGAACATTAGAGAACGTCCATCCACCTGATGATTATTGTTATATTCATTGTCTTCACTAAACAACAGCACCGCGTATGTAAGGGTACGAATACGAGTGCGGATTGACATACTGTATACAAGCGCGCAGCATATATAAGCGCGC
Source organism: Tetraselmis striata (assembly GCA_006384855.1). NCBI lineage: Eukaryota > Viridiplantae > Chlorophyta > Chlorodendrophyceae > Chlorodendrales > Chlorodendraceae > Tetraselmis > Tetraselmis striata. Next base: position 146,205 of record VCJN01002677.1, read on the forward strand.
AGCACTATTATTCAATATGCCGCATATACTGCGTCGCCGCAGCGGGCGTGCACTACGCCGTATGGCCTTTATTAAGGTCATATCCCCCTATTTTCCAGCTCGCCCAGGTAAGTATTGTTACATTTGTTTACATCGTAAGGGCATTTGCAGCACATACATTAGGGGGAACATTGGAAATCGCACTGCAAATCTGCTGACTTATTTAGCAGAACAGGGGCAAACCCGGCTTTTGCACATCAAGATGCAACGATCAACTGCGAGAGGGTAATGTTCCCGACTGGGCCACTTCGGGAAAATTGCAAAATAACAGGGTGCGATCGGTCATTATCCGGGCCGCGGGGCGTGAGATGCCGACGACGGCATAGTGCAGTAAGAAGCGCGCTAGTTCATGGCGCGTGGGATCCTGTCGTCGGCGGCGGCCGTCTGCTGCCCGTCCCCAGTCGAGCCTCACCCGCAGGGCCGCAACTGCTGGGGACCCCCCTCTCTGCCATCGCCAAGCAGTGGACGCAAACTGGGCGCGCGACTGCAGCAGCGTATACGATAGGGTGGATGGTCTGTCCGCCGCGGCTTGTTATCTGCCACGCGTCTTGGGGGCGCTTTTATTGCTGCCCCCGGAGTCGTCGCAGCAGCAAACGGGTGGACGTCGCATACGGGTACCCCGCCGGGCGGTCGCCGGTCCGCCGACCGTCTACACCACGTTCTGCAATCTGCCATAACCCAGTTTGCTCCCTGTATTTCGACTACACCATGTTTCGCAATCTGCAATTGCGCGGAATCAGTGAAACATGTTGCCCCTTTTCTGCTAAATAGGAATACGACAGATTTGCGCCAGGGTTTGCAGTTTGCCCTTTATATAATGTATATTATACATACATCGTGTGCGAATACGAAAACCCCTAATAATGTTCTTAACATGTTTATGGGGTTTCCTCTTCCCAACGTGTCAATTGCCCTAGTGCAGTACAGGTAGCGTCTGCGGCATCCGCGGACGCACGACGACCGAGACAGCCCCGGACCTCCCTGATCATCTAGGTTTTCATTTGGGAATTCAAACCCTGATTGCCATCCCCAATTAGGGTAGCTGATCGGCCAGGGTTTTAGGTCTTCTTAGTCACACCACATGGCACAAGACGACCTATACAGCCAAGCCCTTGCTTAAGTCTGTGGCAGAGTGTAGGACTTTGCGGTGTCGGAAGGGTACAGTTGCTCCTTTGGGCCGCTGATGGATTGCGTGGCGAGGCGCATGCCGTCGCTTCGTGTGGCAGCTGGACTATGTGGAAAAGTATATCTTTACTGGCGAGGTATATGATGCGGCGACATCATAGTGTCCACACAATTTCGCGTAGGTTACTCGTTTTCCGAACACCGAGGGCTGGTCTCAAATCCGAGATGTGTAGTTGGCAACTTTTCCGGCTACGTGGCACGCGCCACGTGCATCTGATTAGCATAGAATGTGACCGCTCATGCTCATGCCTTATCATCCGTCTGTAGTTAGCCCCATCCTTACCCGCGACACACAAGACGAGCCACCCGAAGGCCACCATATGCCTATGTTAGCGCACTGCAATCACGGTATGCGCGTTGTCGTGTGGGTGTGTCATCCGATGAATGGCATCGGTGGAACGGCCTCGGTTGACGAGACGGGTGGTCAGGTGGACTGAGTTTTAACCAAATATGACGATGTATTTGATTGTATCAACCGGTGGATACTAATTATTACTCGCATGTACTCGTTTCGGAACGTTCTATCTCATAATTGTGACCCCGATGCACCTTGCTTGAACCACGGGACAATTTCATTTAGCAAGAACCCGGAGAACCGGCGATGTGTCGCCGCAATATATATCGACACAGTCAAGCGAGCCGGCGACATCAAGGTCACACCGGTTCCGTAAGTATTTAAGTAAGCAATACTACTACGACTTATAGATGCGGCTGCAGTATCAATCATGCGCCTCATATGAGCAGCAGTATAGTACTTCGCCTTATGTAGGCAATCCTCCGTATGTGGGTCCTTGTTCGAGAACCCATATCAGGGTCCGACCCAGGACCAATGTAGGGTCCCGCGTTGCGATGCTACGACACCTCACCGTGATTGTCGCCGCCTCGTCGCTAAAGTCTTGCGCGCGCGGCGACACTGTGATATGTCGCTGCCTCGTACACCTTGCCAGTAAAGATACACTTCTTCACAAAATCCAGCTGCCAGAGGAAGCAACCGTGCACCTCGCCACGCAGTCCAACCACCCAAAAGAGCATATGTGCACTTCGCCACAAAGTTCTACACTTCGCCACAGAGTTCAGGAAGGACTTGGCTGTATGTCTCCCCGTGCCCTATCTAGGGTTGTATCTAGGGTCCAGAACCTTATAAGATCAGGTGTCCTATCTGGGACGGCACTCAGGGTAAGAAACCCTATATTAAAGCCTATATTACCAGGTAGCTCTTGGGATGTCTTGTTCGTCGTGCGCCCGTGGATATGCAGACGCGCTAGGGCGGATGCCATCGCATGTTCGCATTCCGGCGCGGGGCGTTGTCACCAACTTGAATGGGTGCCCCCCCCCCCCCCCCCCCCAACAAGACAATTGGTCGCCAAAAGGGTTAATGGCCGCTGGGCGCCACACGGCACCTCAGTGATGCTAGTAGCCAGCGTGATCCTCGGTGAAAAAATGAATGGACGCCACAGAATGGCGCCACCCAGCTTGTATCTCCTGTTCCCGCAGCGCGTTATCGCGGATTCTCGCCAACCACAACGATGCTCGGCACGTGGCGTGGATGCGCAGCATGTTGCGGGAATACTATGAAGTCGCCCATAGTCACATAGACGCCGCAACCACTGCATGAGCGGGGAAGGCCCACGCACGATGTAGAAGATTGGCACTTGCATGACAAGGATGTTTGCGCACGATGCCATAATGGGCAGCGCCATGTCAAGTAGCCGAAACCATGGGGAGGTCTCCACGATGAAAAGTGCCCCCTCCTGCGGCGGCGTCGTTGTCGTCGTCATCATCGCCACTGCATCTCGGGCGCACTAGAAAACGGAAAGCTCTAGCGCGTCCTCGCACATATAGGTCTAGTGCGCCATGTTGAAGTCGCCCCGGAGGGCCACGTGGCATCAGCGGTGCTGCCGTGCCCAACCCATGAATCAAAGATTACTCTGTCGCGCCAGGAACTTCCTACTTCCCAACCACCAATTAACACCGGACGAAGTACTACAAAGTACTGAATTCGAGTATTTTGCAGGAGCGGCTACCCCAGTGCGACACCTAGGCGCGTCCGACAACCGTCTAACCGGGCCAATAACCGGCTTGCACTGCAAGACCGTGCGAGTGAGCTCAAGCACAAGGAACGCCATGGAAGTCGAAAGAGCAAATCCACATGGCTTTGCCATAGCGGTACGGCGGGGTGGGCGCGTCCGTGCGCTAGCCGTCCGGCACCTCGCGGACAGTAGCAACTTTTCCGGGGTGCAAAAAGCCTACCCTCCCCAGGTAGTGTCTCAAAAAACCCTGCCCTCCCCGGCGGCGAGAACTAACTCCTCCCCATAGCGATCCCCGGGCCACACTGCATCTACGGGAAGCCGCTCGCGCAGCCCGGCGGCCGGCGCGGCGCGGCCGGCCAGCCAACAACGCGGACTCGCCGTCGGGCAGACCTCCAAAAGCAAGCTTCGGAGTCCGCGAATCGCCAGTCGACCACCTCCGACGGGAGGCCATGCTGGCCGAGTCGAGGGAAATCGCCCACCGCCTCGAACCTGGCCCGCAGGCCAAGACCCGTGCACTAATCATCCACTTAGAGCTGGACGGCGCGCTGCCGGAGTATCGGGCCGAGGAGATCCATGCAGCGGCATGCACTATGGTGCAGCAGCTGGCCAAACTAAAGTTGAAATTGATTTATAACGTGCCGACTTGCTGCTCTCCACTGCCCAAGCCGTATAGCTTTTCGGGACCAACGTTATCCAACCGATGTGGGAACCCTAGGGATTACGAATGCGGCTTCCGGCCTTCCTCCTTTTCGCCCGCGCCCCTCCTCTTTCCGTGCCGCTTGGTACTGCCCCTCCCCACCCCTGTACCGTAGCGGGGGTGTCGTGTAAGGTGATCTGCGGAAGCGTGGTTGTTAGTGGCGGGTGCGTGAGGTAGGGTTGTGAGAGGTACTTGGGTTGGACATGGTGGGTTTGAGGGACTGTCGGGATATGCGGCGGAGTGTATGTAGCCATCCGATCGAGTGTGTTTGGGGTTTCTATAGAGGCGGGTTGCAGTGGTGCCGGGGGGTATAGGGGGTTTGTCCGGGGGTTGCTTCTTGGCGCGGATGACTGTGAGGCGTTGGATGGCTTCTGGTGTGAGTTTGTGCATGGTGCCGCTGCGGCTAAGGGTGACGGGGATGATTTCAATCGCACACGTCCAGCCTTGTTCATGGAGGGCGCCCACCAAGGGTTGGTATTGTTTGTAGATGAGAGCGTGTATGGCGGCATTGTTGAGATTGGTACAATATTTGAATTCGATTATTTGTATTCTTTGTACTGCTCTAGGGTCGCTGCATGGAGATATGGTGTCGGTGGCCGGGTCCCAGTCGAATCCGATAGTGCGTACTGCGTCCGGCTTGCGGTAGTGTTTAGGGCGGAGGTGTACGGGCCGGGGGGGGGGGGGGGGGGGAGGGGGTAGCATGGTCGTGGGGAGTAGGATGGGTGTTTGGGCGGCGTCGGGAGCTTCGATTTCCCCCTGATGGGCGTCCACTAGGCGGTTGGTATTGGTGACGCGCGGGACGGTGTGTTGGACTTTGTATGTGCAATCGGAGATGAGGGTGTCTCGGCCCGCTGATGAGGAGGAGAAGTTGGCCACATGTTTGATGCCCGCGTCTGTTGACATTACGTGTCAGCGTCCGCCGTTCATGACTTCCAGTTCTCGGATGAGGAGTTTGAGCGTATTGTTGTGACTATTTATTGTCTGTAGGCCGGCCACTGATGAGGGGCCGTTCCCCGCCATGTGACCGTTGCTAAGGTGTTCTTCACATTTCCAACGGCTGGCCTTTGCGTCTCATTCTGCGTAAGTGCGTACCCCATCTGAATTCCATCTCTGCCGCCGGTTCGTGCTGCCCCTCGCTGGCATCGCACTCCACCCCCTCCGGCTTCAGTGTCTCCTTGGGCGGGTATTGTAGAGCGTGATGTCCGGCGTTGAGCTCTGTCACAAGTGCCATGTGCTTGGGTTTGGAGGGAGGAGAGCCTGCAGTGCCAGCATCGCAGCGCATCCCCTACCTCTACATACCCGGAGGTGCGCCATCTCCTCCACCTCGGAAGGAGGGGTGCCGGTGTCCCCGGTCTTCAGCCGGCTGCCCTACCCCGACGTGCCGCGGAGCGCACCGCCGGAGCATTGAGCTGTCGCGCCGGGAAGGAGGCCTCCAACGCCGGCTGCGATGCCGGGCGCTTCATCCCGGCCGCGCTGATGCTGCCGGAGGGGCGCTGGCGCGGTAAGTTGCCTCTGCATCGCTACGATGTCGCTGAGTTCGTCGTTTTAGGCTCCATCAGACCAAAGCGATTGCCTCTCGGCGGCCCTCTAGCTGCCGCCAGCACCGGCTGATCTTGCTCCAGCGCCCTCCGGATGTCCACGCTAGGGGCAGCAAGGGGGCGCTGTTGTCCCAGCTTCAGCCCACTGGAAGGAGGAGGGGCTTGGGCGCACTGGAGGAAGGCCGTTAGCTTAAGCTGTAATTACACCAAGTGTTCCCTATCATGGTCAGAGATAGCAGCTCCTAAGAACAACTCAGTCTGGGCCAGTGGATGCAGCAGACTAGCAGTTGTAATCAATTTCAATTTAAATTGTCCAAGCTGCACGTTGATCGGCCCATGCGCAGCCTCCCGGCACGCCGCCGCCGCTCCCGCTGCCGCCGCAGCTAGCCATCGCACCGGCGCGACCGCGCCGGGCTGCTGCCCGCTCGCTATGCGGCGCAGAGCGCCGCGCAGGAACGCCACGCGGGCCTCGGGCTTGTGTGCCAGTCCGCTCCCGCCGAGGCAGGCTAGGCCGTGTGATCCAAGCTACAACACGAGCCGTAGAGTCGGTTTCGCGCCAGTGTGGATGCCGACTCCAGCCGGGCGTTGCTTCTAGACCCGGCGGCCCTCCGCACGGCGCAGCCGGCGCACCGGTAGTGTTGTTCGACCTGCCTCGCCCTCCACCCTAACCACGAGGCACGAGGGGTGCACCTTAAGAAGGCCGGGGCAGTCGTCTTACTCTTGAAGGTGAATAGAAATCGATGTAGTATCCACCGCGCGAACGAGCGCAAGCGGCGATGTAAGCGAGATCGAGATCCGGATCGTGTCCGCAAACTCTTCCTCATGGCTGCCGCAATGCAGCGCCGTGATTCGGTCTTGTCCGACCATTTTAAGAACCGGTTGGGTATCCAAACCGGCTAGAGACAAGCAGACGGCGGCCGCCCCTGCGCGGATGCGGTCGATAGCGTAGCCCGGTCTAGTATTAAGCCACTGGCTAGCGACGGCTCGCGCAATCTCCGCGACCGTCTCGGCGGGGGGCAGCGCGTAATCGGACTAGGGGCCGGATTGTGCAGATCTTTGCCTGCTAGAGCGCACTGGTAGAACTCGCAGGACAGTTCGAGATCGAGCTCCTCCACCTAGTCCGCCCGCCCCGAGTTGCGCTCCTCGTGGTCGATCACGGTGAGGCGGGTGTAGCTCGCGCCCCCCGCCTAATCGCCGACGGGCACCTCGAAATACCGTCTCTAGCGCAGTCTTGCAGTCGGAGACAGGCTTGCGGGTCCAGAAATTCCAGCTGCGTTCGGTCCGACGCCTTGGATGGCAGTGTCCGCTAATTGAAGCGAGTAGCGTGAAGTATTATCAACTGTGAAGGCCAAGCCCCTAATCCATGCGAGGAAGGCGTGTCGTCCTCGCCACCTATCTCCCTATGATTAAGATTAAGTATTGCCTTTTCAACTTTTTGGATAACTACGGTAGTCGCATGCATAGGCTATGACACCGGCCGCTAGTTGGCGGCACGGGGGTTGCTGTTGTTGTATTCGCCCCTTGTAAGCTCTCCACACAATAGTAATCTACCGGCACTGCGCATGAGTGTCGTGTGCCACGTTCAGTAGCTGCACCCATAA
>VCJN01002678.1:0-92025 GCA_006384855.1 Tetraselmis striata
TAGTCTAATGTCATTAGACTCGAGCATAGTAAGAGCCGTGTCCAAATGTTGCGAATGTTCCTCAAGAGAGTTGCTAAAAATCAAGACATCATCCAGGTGTACAAGTATAAAGGTATGCTTGTGTGGCTGGAGTATAGATGTCATCAGGCGTTGAGAAGAGGAGGGAGCACTGGTGAGTCCAAATGGCATAATTAGCCACCCGAATTGACCATAGACAATTCTGAACGCTGTCTTAGGAACATCAGGTGAATTAATCCGGAGTTTGTGATAACCTCAGGAGAGATCAAGAGCTGAATAGACAGTAGCACCAGATAGCATATCAAGTAATGCATCAGCATGTGGAACATGGAACTCAACCTTTTTGGTGTATTTATTCAATTGACGGTAGTCAATGCACATGCGCAGACCGCCATTGGCCGTGCGGGCGAAAAGGACAGGAGCTGCATATGGAGAGAAGGACTCATGTATAAAATGTTTCTCAAGAAAAGAGTTGAGTTGTGTTCTTAGTTCCTCTAATTCCGCAGGTGACAATCTGGATATCTTTCCTGCACGAACTTGAGCATAAGGAACAAGAGGGATCTCATGATCAAGAACAGGGCGTAATTGTGGAAAGTTGTAAATATTTAGTTCAACACTCTATCTATTTGGTGGCATTGTGTTGTTTAACAATGGCGCAAAAACAAACTGTGTCAGGGTCATGCTTGGCAATCTTTCTGGCCATGGCATTGCATGAACCATTCTGACATTGGCCTGGCGGGGCTCTATTTGGCATTGGACTTTACGTCCTGTGGGAAATGTCATCAGACAAGATTCCCAGTCAACATGTGGGTTGTGTTGTTTCAGGGATTGCATCCCTAAAACCAGATTGAATTTTTTCGGTAATGGTGTGACTGTGAAGTCAATGGGTATTGTGTAATTGTTGATATTCTATTCAAGGGTATTTTTTGTGAAGCAAGAACCATCCTACCATCGGCAAGAATAACTCTGACTTTATTTTGAAGTTGTGTAGTTGGTATTTTATTTTCTTTGACATACTTGGTGCTGGCAAAGTTTAAAGTAGCACCACTGTCAACCAGTACTGAAGGTGTTATATTGAATTCAGCACAGGTGGGGTGTATCAACAATTAGTCATGATCAGACTTGCTGGTAACAAAACATTTTTCTGTCATCAAACGTGACTGATGGGATTTCTTAGCTTTTGGTGTATATTCCTTACCTTGCTGCTCAGCCAGCATGGTTTTGAGTTCTTCAGTGGTTACGACATCATTAATTGCCCGGGCTGAACGTTCCTCAACAGTATAGTCAGCCACGTAGACATCAACATACCACTCAGTGGGTCCCATATGTTCAGTATTAGTTGCTGAACTGGGTGTGTGAAACAACATGTGTATGTTCCAGGCGGGTAGCTGTGAATTTTCTTATATTTTTAAAGCAGCGGTTTCCAGGTTTGTCCTAATTGTGAGGACCATCTTGGCATAACAATAATAGCCCTTATGTCAAAGGGTGACTTGTCTTTGCATCTCAAAATGTTGCAAGATTGGCAGGGCTGTGTCATCATACACTGGATTGATGAACACAGTTTGACCTTTGATGTCATGTTGCAGGAATGGTTTTTCAGCACTGCAATATCTGAACAGACAACATCACATGCTGAGGCACAGGCATCAAAAGTGACTGGACCATAGGCATAATTCAGTCTCTTGAATTCTGCTTGGTCAAACATACCAGAGTCAGTTGGACATGCATTTGGTTTTGCATATTTGTCAGTTTCAGTGTCATTCTTTCGACTATTGTTTTTGGTACGCATTCTGCGCACTCGAGACGTCGTTTGCATGATAGTCGGTTTGGCATGCAGTCTAGCGTGCTTCTTTTTGGCTTTGACATTTTGTCGACATGTTCTCTGCACCCTGTCTCGTCCTCGATGTCGGCAACGAGGTGTGAATGAGCACAGGAGCACCCAAGCATGAGCTTCATGCTGAGGTTGCGAGTCGGAGGGGTTCAGTGCCGCGGGAGCGCAATGCTCAACCATATCGACATATGTATCCTCGATCTCATGCAGGGGCTGATCAGGCAGTTTGGCAGTGCATGCATTTTCGCATGGACTCGGCGACATATCAGTGTCAATTGTCTCAATTACATTGAGAGGCACAGGTTGGCATGCCGCCCAACACCGTCATTTCTTTTTGTGTAAGTCGATCTTGTCGACTGGCTTGGCTAGCTTGTTAGCAACCACTTTGGCTCTGAGCTGTTCTTTGTCATGTTCGGACGCATGGCGGCATTCAAAAATTGAGTGGCCTTGTTTGCCGTATTTGGCGCACTCACCAGAGAAGCGACTCTTTTTGGGTGGACGACGACTGGGCAAGCTGTCCTTAGCAATAGGGCAACTCGGGACAGAGCTGGTCGACGCTCCGTTGTTCGCGACCACGGGTTTGGAAAGGTCGGCATGTGACGACGACCCGAATACTTCTCGTAGTGACGCTTGTGAGCCTTGGTGTTGGCGTGCTTCTTCTTGGCGCTCTCGACAGCGAGGCGGTACTCCTCGTCGATAGCCGAGAGATGTCTGAAAAGCATTTCGTGAGTCGAGACAGTCTCATTGGCGTAGTTAGCCATCTTCTGTACCTCGGCTCTCTCGTGCTTGGGAATCGACTGCCAAATACCTTGCACTTGCAAGTACTCATGCACAGCGAAAGGTTCATGCAACAAAGCAAATGCAGCTTGCAATTGTAGCTTGCGCTGCAAGTTGACACAACAAGTAGCCATCGAAACTAATGTAAGTTCTCTTCGCAGTACTGAAAGGTGTGAAAGGTGAAAGCAGGGCTCTACTCGTAGCGTTTGGCGAATTGAGTTGATTGCATAATCTGCTACAATATGCCGGTGGCATTGCATGTATATCATGAAGGGTATTTCTCGGTATATACACCGCGGACAGGCAACTAGTATCCTGATAATTAAGGAATTGTAGCGCGTACTGTATGTTGCAAGGAACATTACTGGCGTCTGGTTGTGGCGGCCGTACCAGTAATAATACGCGTGAAATATCGGCATCACAACAGTATGACTGTACGAGTACATGTACATGTACTTGGCCATAATATCGGCGTCGCATGTTTTGTGGTGGTACAAGGGTAGTCGCTAGGCGTAACCCTAACAACGGTGCTACCCTACCCATGACGTGCAACGCCGCTACTCTCGGCGACCGTCACAAGCGAGCCCCCAACCGCATCAATCGAGCCCCCCGGAAGGCTCCGTGTGGACCTCGCACTTCTTACGGAAGGGCGCGGCCTCGGGCACAAACGTAGGTGGCGTGCTTTGCCCCTGGACCAAATTCCGTTATTGGAACGGATGGGCCCGCAATTCTGCGGTAGTCGACGACTACATCGACCCGACTACCCTTCCTACCCGCGGCGCCGCGCTTCAATTCGGCTGGCTCTCTCCCGCTGTGGTCCGTCGTAGCCTTTTCGGCAACGCCTCCGCTCCGTCGGGCGCCGCCCCGTCCCCTCCGCAATCCCGAAGACCGAGGTGGCTAATCTCCCTTGCCTACCTGCTTTTGAAATGTAAGAGATGTGTTATTGGGGTTTCCTTTCCCTCCCTGAACCCTAAGGGTATGAGGGTGTCGACACCGGCTGCACGCGGCCCCTGCGCAACGCGAATTTCACACTGCACGCCCGCCGGGCAGTCTTGGTGTTTTAGCACTGAAATGATCTAAACTAGTTTATGGGGTTTCCTTCCTTGACCTAATCGCTTTTCAGCTACAAGTGTTGCTCAGTGGTACGGGAACTAGGCACCTGTCGTTGCGCCCTTTTTGGGTGCAGCACGAGTAGACATAAAAGCAGCCATAACAGCTAAGCCTGCCATCTTCCAGTTTTCGCTGCGTTCCACTCAGCGATGTTTAAAACTGTCTCGTAACCTGTTGCGAGCAAGGTCACCCCAGGTTGTTCAAGACCACACTCGGCTCACCACCCGTGTGTGATATTCTCATCCGTACGTCCGTGCGTTACTATGCCAGATGGAGAAGAACCCGTCGTTAAGCCGACGCTCGAGTCGCTACACGCTGACGTGAAGGCCCAGTCTACATTACTGCGCGAGCTTGCTACAGCGATGGCCCAATTGACGGCTCGTGAGCGCGTCGTTGATGGAGAAGGAGCACATGGTTCCGGTTCCGGGCAGCGCATCGCGGGACAGCCGACAGGCATCGGGGGAGCCGCAGAGCGCCCCGACTTGCTAGAGCTAGCCCAGAGCGGCCGTGTCGGAGCAAAATCCGTGAGTGACGAGGATGACTACCTCGCGGTGCCAGAACTACTGCAGAGAGCAGAGTCTGGTTACGAGGCCGTTCGACCGGTCAGCCGAGTGCCTGGATTCTTCCCCCTGAGCACCGACCTAACGAACGAGTACCTCAAGCAGGATGACCGGCGTCTGCCGGCCCAGGAGGAGTATCTATGGATGTCGTGTTTCGGCGCCCACATAACCGCACTTTTCGTGGCCCTCGACGAGCTGCTGCCCTACGTCCCTGCTGCAAATCAGGACTTCACCCCCTACCTCGCGAGAGCTCAGAACCACGCCGAAACCATCGACAAGGCGTTTCGCTTTCGTTTGGCCTTCCTACGGAGGCTTAATGAGGTCAAGCGTGTGCACGGTGACCAAGATGTTCTGGACGTGCTGCGAGCTCAGCACTTTCAGCCTGCTTCTGAGCATCTGGGTTCCGCGATTTTTGGGGACCTCATGAGGGACTACGAGCGTCGCGTCTTCGAGGGGACTGTGGCCAGCAACGCCAAGGCAACCGCTACTGCTCGGGTGGCGGCAGCGGCTGCATGTCGCGGACGTGGACGAGGACGTGGCGGTGGACGCGGGCGTGGCCGCGAAGGTGAGCACGAGTGACGGTGTGGGGCGCCTTTCGTCGAAGCTGCTGGAGCTTTGCGAGGCCACCTTTCGGTGACCGCCGCAAAGCGCACCCTTGCAGCTCAACGGCGGGATGAGCGCCATGTGTCAGGACATGAACCCCCCCCCCCCCCCCTTACAGACTTCATTTAGACCTTCCTCGGTGCGGCGCTTCTCACAGCTACAGCCGAGTGCGGCTCAACCATCCGCACACCTGCACATGGCGGCTCAACCAACCGCCTCCCGTACCATCCCATCACTGCGTCCGTCGGTTGTTACACTACGTGTTACAACTCGTTCGCAACGACCAAGCTTCGCGCGTGTACGTTACGCGCGCGACAGGCGCTACGAGCGCGAAGGGCGTGCGGTGCGGCCCTCCTACCTGAACCTAGCCCCGCAACCCCGTACTGGTGCTACTGCAAACCCGTCCAGCAACTACCGGCCAACCGCCGGGAACCTAACCGCTGCTGCCGTGTACTTTGCAAACAGTAGTCGTCCTCCTGGTACTCTGTCGGTAAAACGACGCACTTACGTAATTGACGAGGCCGAAGCTGTCGCCCCCTAGGCTGCTTCACTGCGATCACGACTGCAGGATGCTTTCGAACTCAGACGAACTAGGACAGTGGACGCTCGATCTGCTCTCCAGCTCCCTCACCGCTCAGACACTCAAGAGCTACGCCGGCAGACTGTCCCAGTTTGCGGAGTTCTGCCACGACTCCGAGAACATCAGCCCGCTGGAGGCGACCACTGCTACTGTCGTCCGGTACGTTTGCCTGGATTGGTGAGCGAGGGCACATTGGAGCTAAGTCGTTGCAACCCTACCTGTATGCAATCAACACGTTCTTCGAGCTGCACAACCTCGACCCAATCGTCAGGGACAGCCTGCACCTTATTACTGCAGCTAGGCGTGGGCTGATGCTGCGGCAGCGACGTCTGGAAGCCGCCCCTTTGCGAGTTCCTCTGCCTGCTGATGTAGCTTACAGCTTCGTCGAAAGGGCCGAGTTGATTGTGTCTGTTCCCACCACAGAGTACCAACACGACTTCCGAGCCCTCGTGGCCTCGGTTGTCAACTTCATGTTCTTTGCCAGGGGACTTACTGTCGAGTGCGGGATGTGCATGTCGACGATTACAACATTACCCTGCATGTGTACCGCGAGAAAGGCCGCGCTGGCCGACGGGGACCCGACGACCTGCGCGTGCTTCTCCTTCCGGTGTCAGAGCACCCTCGAGTTGCACGTCTCCTGCACCACTTCATCGACAACGTACAGTCTGTCCCCATGGTTACTGTTGCCTTGGCTGAAACAAACTTCTGGGCGGTCACCCCGAACGAGCCGTCAAAACCTTGGACTGCCGCTACAATGTCGGACTGGCTGTCTGCTGCAACCGTCCGTCTTGTCGGAGCTGCCCCTCCCGCCGGCACTTCCTGGACCTCACACAGCCTTCGCAAGGGAGCAGGGTCTGCCGCCAACGCCATCGGAGTTCCATTGTCCCACATTCGCTACCAAGGCGGCTGGGCCATTAACTCCGATGTCGTTTCGGACTACATCGACCCCAACGTTCTTCCTTCACCTGGCGCATGGTTTTTCTTTGGCCACATCGCCCCCCTCCGCCACTTCCAAGTCCAAGAGGACTCCGCATCGGTGGCCTTCCCGGTGCCTCCTTCATGACCTGGCGCTACCCCTTCTCCGTCAATCCATCGCTCTCTCCGTTCGCTCATGACTGGCAAAACCAGACTCAACTTGAAATGATCTAAACTAGTTTATGGGGTTTCCTTCCTTGACCTAACCGCTTTTCAACTACAAGTGCTGCTAAGTGGTAGAGGAACTAGGCACCTGTCGTTGCGCCCTTTTTGGGTGCAGCACGAGTAGACATAAAAGCAGCCATAACAGCTGAGCCTGCCATCTTCCAGTTTTCGCTGCGTTCCACGCAATGCCCTCCCTGACTCCGTTTTTCCCTCCACACTTTTCGCTTTACCTTCCTGCCAATTTTGGCTCTTGACCGTGTAAAACAGCCTGCGCGACCTTTTTGTACAGCACTTTGCGTTCCGCCCTCAGCGAAAAACATCGGTCACCACAGTACCCGTTGAATCTTATAAAATCACTATCGTCCGCTAGATGCATGTGACCACTCTCTTAGTTTTGTTCTGGCTTCCTGTCCGCACAACCCTCCTTCCCTCTCTCCCTCGTTACTTTGTGGCTCTTTGCCGCAAGTCCCGCGTCCTGTCCTGTGTAACTAGGCCTAAGATCTTTTCGGCTACTCTCCCTTGCCTACCTCCCTTTGAAAAATGTGTGATTTGTCATTGTTTTTTCGCCCCCGGGACAGGACTGGCACCAGGGAAACCCTTGCAGTGTCTCTACGACGGCCGTTTAGGCAGCAATCCAGTCACGGAAAGCCCTGGGTAGGCGACGCTCCGTTATAATCATCAAGCAATTTGCCGAAAGCATTCTGCAAGACTAATTGAGGACCAGTGACGGAAATTTCCAACACTGTTGGATCACCGTCTAAAACACTGCCATCAAAATACCCGGCACTGACCACGAAAGGTCCGCCCTACCCATTTGGGCGTCGGCCCATTCGAGTAATGCGAGTTGGGCAAGCCACAACCCGATTTGAGATGTGATTTATCATACCGGTATGGGGATACCGGTAGCAATAGCGACTAAATATAATAAGGAAAAAATATTTGTCAACTGGACGTTTTCTATTGCCTATTCGGTTGGTTTCCCGATCGCCTTTTGCAGCTAGCCCATGTGACTAATACCAGTTGTTTTTGTTCTTTAAACAAATAGCGACTATAAAAAGAGGAAATACATCCTTGGGTGGCCGTCTGACCTGGCCCGACTCCCCGCCGCAGCAGCAATACCGCTCTACAAGTCGCTATAATGTGTCAGCATTCTCAGCGTATGTATCTCGAGACACCAGGATAACCGACAGTCGACACCTGGCCAGCAGCACACTCTGGGAAGGCGCGGTCTTCGCAGAACACAGCACTGCCTCTCCCACCCCGGCAACAAGGGGCGCAGAGGAACATGCAGCGGTTGTTGCTGGCGGCGCTGCCGCCGCTGATGCTGCTGCTGCTCACGTCGTCCCTGGCGCCGACCAACGCGCGGCTGCTTGACAACTTCCTCCCGCTGCCGCAGCAGCTCTTCGAGATGGGGGTGCAGGAGATCGATGACGTGAGTGCCTCCGCTCACCCCCTCCGAACCAGCGACCACGACCCACGAGTCGGCGCACCTTGTCGCAGTCCAAGTCCGCACGCAACCGATAGCAGCCGCAGTGCTAGCAGCATGGCGGCACCTTCGCGCATGGCAGCACACACGTCGGCGCCATCTCATATTAGATCATTGTCTAGGCCGGGCCGTTGGTGACCGGCGACGCAAACGGGCGCGGTCGGCAATTAAGTCTGCGTTGACCGGCGTTGACCGATATGACATAATTGACATAAATAAACATATCACCGACTTGTACAGGTACCGGGTACCAGTGTCGACGTTGCTGGTAATGTACGAGTATCGTACAAGTACTATGCTATCCGTATGTACAGCGCACGATTTGCCGGGTATTCTAAACCCTCGAAAAATATTGCAGAACCTAATAAATACACACCTGTACTTGTATGTATCAGGTTTCTTTCGCCCTTCTGCTCAAATCCATCTCCTCGAGCACCGAACTCAGGTGGACATGCACAGGGGGCCAATCCATGGAATAATGAATAAAAAGTACCGTACCGTTTAATTGAGTTCGCGGGTCGGAAAAATATGGCATTCCTGCTGTGCAACAAGGAGTCGCAACATCCGTGTGGTAGTCGTGGTGTATTCCGATATATATCGAGACGAATACAATAACATTCCAAAACGACAACACACCGCAAACCATAATATGACATTGTTTCATGCCTCTTTATTCAAATCTATAACGGATACATTTTCGATTAATCTAATAATCTATGCGAAACCGTTCCGACAGTCGGCGACAGACAGACAGACAGACAGACTCACAGACTCACCTTGTAATTAATGTGGTAGGATTGTTTCATGACTTTTTATTCAAATCCCGCTCCTCCACATAGCAACTTCGCAACTAGTTCTACCTCGGGCAGGAACCGCTTGGGCAGCAGGACTCTGCGCGTTTGCGCAGCGGACATGGCAAGGCCTCGCCGCCGCTGTGGGGCTCACGCCGCCCCCGCCGCCATGGCCCAGGCCCTGAGCGACCTGAAGGACTGGTTCAGCCGCCAGCGCCTCATCGTGAAGCTCAAGGACGAGTTCAGGGACGGCGACGTCAGCGTGAACAGCGGGGCCCGGCTGCTCCGGGGCGTGGAGGGCGTGACGGTGCAGTACGAGGGGCCGCGCACGGGGCTGGACGTCCTCAAGCTGGAGGACGGCCTGGACGTGATGAAGGCGTTCTTCGACCTGAGGTCCATGGGTGCGCGCGCCGCGCGCCCGCTCACCCCGCATTTGCAGCCCCGCCCTTTCCAACTTTGACACACCTTAACCCCCTCCCCCCCCCCCCCCCCCCCCGGGATTTGTCCGCACTCAGCAGTAAATATGCTCCGCAGGTGGTTCCAGATGTCGAGTATCACATGCAAAACCCTCACCGCACCATGGCATTCGCTTCATGTGGGTCTAAGCAAAGTGGATTGCTCTGTGGCATCGAGTCGGGTTTCCTGTGCGCTGTCCGTGACGTATCCGGAAATGTTGCAAACTACAGCATTGCCACCCGCGTAGGGTCGCGGCTGGTTCCGATGCGTGCCGCCCTTTGAGAGCACAGTCCGCAGTCCTCAGAGCCCCCCCCCCCCCCCCCCTTCTCCATCCCCGACAAAAGATGACAAGATAACTGTATAGTTACTCATTTTGTTCAAGGAGGTCAGAAACAGCAATGGATAGCCAATCCAAAACGTGGTCACAGGTGGCAGGTAGATGCCATTTTAGGGGTGGCTGGGTCACGAACGGCGACTCGGCCAAGGACACTCGTTTCCCGACTCGTGCTTTTGAAATTCAAAGATGAGAGCTGCTACATTCGGGTGCTTTTGTGGTCTCACTCTCGTGAAGAGCTCCGATGGCAGCAGAACAACCGCCTACGTCCCAACATGTGCTGCGGCCGTCCCCGTGCAACTGCAAGCATGGAGCCGGGCCTCACGTGGCTCAGTATGGAAAAGGGAAATTTGAGGGGGGGGGGGGGGGGGGGGGGGGGACTCACTCGCCCTGTTGTTGCTCCCGCCCCCTGGCAGACATCTTCGACATCGTGGAGCTGGACTTTCAGCAGTACCTGGCCGACGACGGGGAGGCGCCGGTGCAGCCCCAGGGAGGCAGCAATCCCGCGATGGCGGCCTGGCAGGAAATCAACCGGCAATTCGAGATACTGAAAGTGATTACCCCCTCCCCCACCAAATGCACCCTGGATGGCTCCACCTGCCCTGTGCCCCCCGTGCCCGGGCGCTTCCGGTGATATCACGCTTGCTGTTGTCGCAGTAATTTTGATAACGGGGCACTTGTCATCCCCTCCCCGAACACACTTCGCCCGCGTGAAATTGTTTTGCCCCCCCCCCCCCCCCCCCCCCCCCGAGCGCCTTCTGGGATGAGATCACTACATGTGTGTGTTTGCGCGCGGGAAGCACGTAACGTCCCGATCGCAGAATGGCTGACGCAATGCAAAAAACCATTCAACTTTCTGCGGGGCCGGGAGGGCAATGCAAGTGGCAGACTAGTCCGCCTCCTCCGCGTAACGGCGATGTCTCAAGCTGAGGAATCTGACTGACAGTGCGATGCCTCTTGATGTTCCCCGGCCCCCAGAGCCAGCTCGACCCCGGGGCACTGTCTGTCGACGGGGCCATGGGCAACGTCTCCGCCGTCACGCCCACCGACCCGGAGTGGGACCGGCAGTGGAACATGCGCAGCATCGGGACCGACCATGCATGGAGCCTCATCCAGGACCAGCCGCTCCCCGGGGGGCGCCGGGACAGTCCAGACGACCGGCTGGAGCGGCTGCCCACTGGCGGGCAGGACGACTCTGAGATTGTGATCGCCGTGCTGGACACAGGTGGGGGCAGGGCGTGGGGGTCGCGCTGGGGCCAAACCATGGCGTTGGGTGTGCGGATCCCCGAAACTTTTTGGGCTGTTTGGCCTGTGTGTAGGCGTCTGTTTAGCCACACCGTGTCGGCAGTTCCGTTTTGTATTGGCGACATCTTAGAACATATGTCGACCATTTGCGGCTTTCTCCCCGCCTTACTGGGGTGGGGGGGGGGGGAGGGGGGGGGGGGGACTAAAAAATGACCCCCCCCCCCCCCCCCCCCCACCCCAGTAAGGCGGGGAGAAAGCCGCAAAAAAATGACCAGATTGTGCCTAATGAATGATATTGTGATATGCATGATACTGTGATTGCGCCAGTGCCACTTTCCTTTCGGACCGCTCTTTGTCCGGCGCGAAAACCATAGTTTTCGGGCTCAACCGCGGTGGCGCATATCGTGCCAGAGAACGCGGCCATATTTACCGCGCCCTCTCTGCCTGCCCCTGGCCTTTCTAAGCCCTCGTGGCGTGTGGTGGCCCCAGCTACCCCCGCTGGTACAGCTGCGCTGACTACTGCGAATTGGATCCTCCCCCTCCCCCCCCCCCCCCCCCCCCCCCCACACACACACCTCTCTTTCCCACAGGGGTGGACTACAACCATCCAGACCTGAGAGATAGAATGTGGGTCAATCTGGCGGAGAAGAATGGGCTCCCCGGCGTCGATGATGACGGCAACGGTATGCGCCCCCTACCCTCTGGGCCGGACATGCTCCGGACTGGACTGGGGGATCTCAAACCCATTGACATTTATAACATATATCCAGAACAGGCTCAAGAAGTGAAATGTACAAACAGTGGGCTGTCTCGAGCAGCATTGCCCTCTTGCTGCGATCCGCGAACGCCTGCTTGTAGGCTCAGAAGCCCTCGATGATCATTGAACCCCACTTTGATGACCCCGGACAAAAAAATGCGCCCCGCAGGCTGCATTGATGACATTCACGGCTGCAACGTGGCCGGCCAGCTGTCGGGCGACTACGACGTGATGGACACTGTGGGCCACGGGACGCACTGCGCTGGCATCGCTGCAGCCTCCCACAACAACTCCGTGGGTGGGGCCGCCAGCTCCCTCGCGTGCGCGCTCGGGCGGATGGGCATGACGGATGCATGGAAAAGCCCCTCTTGTCATGACCTGACCTGAGCCGAGCAGTGCTGCCCCCGGCCTGGCTCACGCTGCTGCTCGTGTCGCGGCAGGCGTCGCGGGCGTGGCGCCCAACGTTCGGATCATGGCGGTGAAGATCTTTGACGACAGCGGCGCGAGCTACGACTCGGACGCCATCAAGGGCATCGAGTACGCCATCCGCATGGGCGCCCACATCTCCTCCAACTCGTGGTCCACCAGGGGGTGAGCCGCCCGCTCCGCACCCGCCAGCTCCCAACGACATCACCATTGCCACCGCCATCATTTCCATCAACCACCACCACACCCACTGTCACGTCAACCTGGCAATCACACCTCTGCTGCCTGGACCCCTATGCCCCGTTGCCCGGAGGTTGCGCAACACGCTGGCACTAGCAGGTGTCGAATACCTGGGGTGGAGGGGGTTTCTCAATGGGGTCAACTTAAACTCATCTCTAATCTAGTCTTGAATGTTTGCGAAGCTGAGTGTGAGCCGCTCGTCGCGTAGCTCAAAAACATCCTGTGTACGCAAGATCTACAGAAAGGGGGCGATGGGGTTTGGTGGTGTGTGTGTGGGGGGGGGGGGGGGGGGGGCAACCCAGTTATCACAATTGACAAAGTCAATATGAAAGGCGTTAATTGAAAATCTTCTGCCAGTGGACTCCTCAAGACGCCAGAGAAAGAGAATGCAGTTGCTGAGATCCATACAATACAGCATGAGATGATCGGGAAAGCGGGGCGGCGCGGGTGGGTGGGCCGCCTCGCCACCGCTGACCGCTCCGCTGCCGCGCCAGGGACCATCGCCTGGGGGCGGCCGCGCTGCAGCGCGCTGTGCGCGCCTCGTACGAGGCGGGCCAGGTGTTTGTGGCCGCCGCGGGCAACAGCGGGCGCAACACGGACCCCATCAACACGCGCGAGTACCCGGCGGGTGAGCCCGGCAGCTTGGCCTCCGAGCCTGGCTGCCTCCCCATGCTGAAAGGACGAGCGCATTCTGACGTGTGCGGGGCTGAGAAAGGGGAGAGCCAAGGAGGACCTCCTGGGCTGGTACATTTGGTCTGGATGGATGTGCGGTCCGCCTGTCCTGTGATGAACACTGAAATTCCGAAGTTGTCGCGGAAGCAGTACGGCTGTAGGCAGAGAGGGAGAGGGAGGGAGAATGAGAGAGAGGGATAGGTGGGAGGGAGGGAGAGATGGAGCAGCCGTCATCGCCGCGATGATGACCCTTTGCTATACAGAACTCGGGACCGCAGATTCGATAATCGCCACCCTGTGTTGTGCGCACATAGTAGTGGCGCACCCGCGGCAGTTTGGGTGCCGAACAGACAGCTCGGCGACACCGCGTCGATAATTCCGTGTAGATGTATGTGTGGGTGCATCCGGATGCTTTCTTCTGT
The DNA here is from genome assembly GCA_006384855.1 of Tetraselmis striata. NCBI lineage: Eukaryota > Viridiplantae > Chlorophyta > Chlorodendrophyceae > Chlorodendrales > Chlorodendraceae > Tetraselmis > Tetraselmis striata. Next base: position 13,449 of record VCJN01002678.1, read on the forward strand.
CGGTCCTCAAACCTTTCTACGGGGGGTGTTCCTGGCGCGCGCGGTGTGCGCATTAGCACCCATCGACCCGAGCCTCTCTTGCTGAGCACCGCGCAGTCGACCTCAATCACGCGATGAACAAGAGAGATCGTCGCCAAGCTTCTAGAGGCGTTTGTCCAGCTCTACAGGGGGGCTGCCAACTTTTGACTTGCTTATCGTGTCAAATCTTGGAATGCATCCGGCCGATCAGTAGCCCTACTGAGCTTTTCCCTGTGGCTGGGGAAAAGCGGCGGTGAAGAGGGGCGGGGACGACAACGTTCATTGCGCGGCGTGAACCTCGTTGAGGGCAAACGCGGCATTGGTACCGGGACTGAACAGTAGTTGAAGAGACTAATTGCGCCGCTAATGGGACTAAAGCGCATTGTGCCTTGCTATCTGTCACCTGGCTCGACAGCAGATACGCCCGGGAGTCAACCCCCCCCCCCCCCCCCCCCCCCAACCCGCCTAGCCGCGCTCTGAATGCTGGCTGGGCGTGCGTGCTTGCGTGGTGCGGCGCAGGACTGAACGACGCCAACATCATCTCCGTGCTCGCGACGGACCAGCGCCACGAGCTGGCCAAGTTTGGGGACGGCAGCAGCAACTACGGCGCCGGGACGGTGGACATTGGGGCGCCGGGTGCGACCGCACCCCCTGTCGCCGCCCCTGCCTCCGAGCCCTTACCTCGGCTGCAGCAGCTTGCGTGATACCCAGTCAGCTGCGCTTCGGCTCCTCCCTCCCCCCCTTTCCTTATTCCTTCCGCCCGCCCCACCCAGGCCCCCCTACCCCCCACCGCCCGGGACACGACTAGCAACCGTAAAACCCTGGCATCGTCTCTACGACGGCCTAGCGGGCGGGTATCGCTGACTTTCAAAGCGCATACGCCAAGCGCGGTCTTGGGCTCGCGACGCAAGATAGGCGCAACGCCACCCCGCATGTTCTCAGAGTAGGGCATAGAAGTACCCTAGATGACCCTAGGTGTACACCGCGTACATGCGATGTAACGCATTTGCATCTGGCAAGATGTAGCATTTCACCAATGCCAGATTTAAATGCGTAAATGCGTATCTGTTCACCATACGCCATAGCATTCATTGTGCGACTGCTAGGGCCGGCTAGCACGAAGGAAGATGAGGACATATGTCCACAGGGCACCATTCCGTCTCGCAACGTGCGTCGTGCAGCCTGCGCACGGATGAAGACCCGCCCGCTCATTACTTTTGACGCATGTCGTACCGTGTATTTACCATAACCACGCTTTGGGTTATTTACTGCAGTTGTCGTTTCTTGCCCCCCCCCCCCCCCCCCCCCCCCTTCCCCAGAAAGAGAAAGACTACATTATTTGAAATATATCAGAACATAACCCGAATACTGCACGCATATTCCGACTTGTTGCTGCCCAACGATTTCTTTCTTTTTGAGACCTGTGAACCCAATTAAATAATAAGGTACGTTTGAATATTTGTCCACAGCGCACCCGCCCGGGCCTGACCTGCGCTTGGCGCCCCCAACGCAGGCTGGCAGATCTACAGCACCCTCCCGGGCGGGCAGCACGGCTACAAGAGCGGCACGAGCATGGCGGTCCCGCACGTCGCGGGCGCGGCTGCGCTGGTGTACGACCAGCTGCTCGCCGGCGGCAACTTCACGGGCGCGGCGCCCCAGGACCGCGCGCTGCTAGTGAAGGCGGTGCTGCTGTACTCCTCCATCGACGTGCGCCCCCCTGCCCCCCCCCCCTCAAGACCCACATTTCAGCTTATCAGGGGTTGCTATGTACACATAAACGAATCAAAATTCTCACAAATTCACTCGACGGCTCAACCCACACGGGCTAGCTGTCTCGCGACGCGACTAAATATGAACTTCCGCATAGCGCCGGCTGCGCCCGTAGCATGGCGTCCTTTGAAGGTCGGTAGATACATATGCATACATTGGCAAGTATTCTACGCACACAATAATACACTCACAAAGCCGCACCCATCAGCCTTTGCAGGCAGGCATGCATTCATATGTGTGCAACGCTTTTGGTTTCGTGAATGGCGTCAAGATGAAGCGCCGGTAGCGACTACAATTCAAAGCAAAGAACGTGATGACAGTCGGCCCTCGCACCCAACATGGGTTTAGGGTTTTCAGGGCTTATACATATGTACATAATTTTCTTGAGCGCCGTGTCGAAACTACGGCCCGCGCAACATTTCATTCACCGTTTGCGGGTCCGAGGAACTAAAATGCGGATGAGTGGTTCTGCATTATCAAATAATAAATATAATATGGCATGATTATGTGGTATGTTCTCTGCGGTGCATTGCGACGTCATATTCTCATATAATGACGCAGTTTCTCATCTTTATGAATTACTGTTCAAAAGTAAGCGCATTTAGTCTGTAGCGAATACAGCGCGCGATTACGGTATGGCCACCACTTGCACCATCGTCGAGTTATTGGTGGCAGTGGTGTCTGTGTCATGCCCCGGATATGTCGCCATGCACTGTTGTCACGGATCTGCTCGACGCTTCAGCAGAGGGGAAGGCGGGATATCATGATAGTGGCGTGTCCTGCCGCCTCGCTCACTCTCAGTCAGTGCCCCCCCCCCCCCCCCCCCCCCCCCTCTTTTCTTCCTTTCATCCGCACAGACGGCTGCGCTGCAGAAGGGGTGCGTGACGGAGGGGCGGCTGAACGCCTACGGCGCCGTGATTGCGGCGCGCGAAGGCATGACGGGCAACTTTTCGCGCCTGCTGTTCCCCGAGGTGGACTCCACGGTGGACATCCTCAGCATCTGGGCCAACTACAAGTGGATCATCATCGCCGTCTGCGCGTCGGTCGCGCTCCTGTGCCTCATCTGCGCGCTCATCGCGTGCTGCGCGTGCCGCGGGAGCAGCAGCTCCCACAAGTACCGCTACTGAGGCGCTTCTCCCACCCCCCAAACAATAGAGCACCAGTGCGCTCGTGCGTGCCCGGCCGACTGTCGATGAGCAATAAGAGCCGTAGTCCAAACAAGTGTCATGTCGGTCATATTTGCCTGCGTGCTGCGGCTGTGTCCCGGGCAATGGTCCATCAAAGGCTGATGTCGTTTATGTTGTCCCCAGTAAATGGAGTTATTTTTAAGGTCGACTGCGGCCTCAATTTGTATCACACATATATGTATCCCATGTATTCTGTGATTCTGTGGAAAGGTTCTTCTTTTGTGCTCTGGCACGGTGCGGGACTGTGCCTGTGGACACAAGTGTCTGAGGCTTGCATCCGTCCCTCTAGGCTTGTTCTCCTCTCATAGTCCTCCCGCTGCCGCCACCTCCCAGTTGCTTCTCCGCCAGGCGCGTTGTCACCAGCGGTAGGAGGTAATGTAGTCTCCATAATACCCGAGATGATATGGCGAAGTCTATTCGGCTGGAACTCGTGGGGACGACAATGCGCGGCACCGATATGATGATGCTGCGTAGTTCAAGAAACGCCATGGGTCCGACAGTGATATTAATGCTCTTGCTTACGACCACTCCTAGCGTGCGCTGTCTACTGTTCCTCGGCATGTCGTCAATCCTGGGCAGGTCATAGTTCGCCAGTAATCTCCGCCGCGCCACCTCCACAGTCGGAGCTTCGGCGCGTGGGAACATGCACATCGTAAAATACAGGTCGTCATGGCGCCTACTACAACTTAATTCAGAGTGAGTTTGATCGCAGAACGCCTGACCCGCGGTGACCGTCATTTCATTTGAAAAGAATCAAAGCATACGGGTCGTAGTCACTCGAGAACGCTATTTACGGACTTAGTTGCGAACTTATTGACCGTAGAGCAGACCGATACTGGCAATATTGACGAAAAACTTAGACGCCGCGTTACTGCGACACCATTGTGTGCTGGGTATGCGACGAGGACTATGCGCTGCCGGATGTCGACGCACTACCAACTATTCGCGAGTTACATCAAGATAATGAATAACCCTACAGTAGTGTTTAGCAAATTGAGAAAGTGCTCATCATTGTAGTCATCACCACCTTCCCGATACATTGATCAACGTCATTGCTCTCATCGTCACTTCATGTTGTCGTTGACATATCCGCACATTCGCTTACCATGGCGAAATCGCGATCTGCCTGCTACGATGTTGCCTGCCAGCGTCGCCCCCCGCGCTCCTCATCTTAGATACGGCGCGCAATGCACATGCATATCGTCTGCAAAAGAATTATTTCCAAGGCACGTGACACGATGGCTACCAACGCCGACCTCACGGTACTTCGCCGGCATGGGTGGCCGACCCGTCTTCCGTAGTAGCACTACTCCTATGTCCGCTCACGCGTCGTACACGTACGCGAAGGAGAAGAGGATCAACACATGAGCCCATCATGAACTTGCACTCGGATGACATGGAGCCATTACCTATGGTGCGCTCAATACTCCACTTTGTCACTGAGATGGCCGTCACCGCGCCGGAAGGTACGCGACCGAGTCTGTTCATGCGCCACGGGATGCAAGTTGTGTGAGACACGATAATACATGTCATGGCCTTATCGTGTACAACGAAAAACACTTTGCTTCGTACAACCGACCCCAATTGGCTGTCTGGCTGATGCGCCCGGGCCCAATTGTGCGTAACACGCAAATGCGTGTAAACGATATATACACGATGCATACACGACAAAGTCGTGTCGGAGTGGTGTCTTGTGGGCATGGATCTAGCGCCACCCTTCCACTGAATCGCACTCATGAGGACATGGAAAACGCTCGGCTGACAGTGTCCTTGCGTCTCCATCGTCCGAGCGAGCTCTCCCGCGCCCAGCTCCCCCCTCCCCCCCCCCAATGCTGGCAATGTTTCCGGTGTTTCCATAACCGGGCATATAAGCCTTACTCTAACCGAAAATGCGAGTGTGGCATGTACTGCCTCGGCCGGAACCCCAACACATGCGGCGCCCGCGGTGAGTGCCACCCTACCCTCGAAATTGTCTGGTGTACTCAATTCATCCATAGAAATCTGATCTAATCTGAGAAACGATAATGCGTTGACAAGTTTTATCGTGTCGCCCTCGTAGATAGCAGCGCAACTGCGTGTACATGTACCGGTACTCGCCGGCGACATCAAGCTAGAACAGGAGGCGTGATCCCGGACATCGCCGGTGTCTACGGGGTAAACCTCAAGCATCCCAGAGTAGCGGCCGAAGTAACCTCGTGCATACCATCGCATGACTCACGATCGCGATGGATATTGTGCATGTGCGCCCACACGACGGATGATGTTTACCGCCGACAGATGGTCCCTCGCATGATAACACCGTCCTCGTCGTATGCGGCGCGTACACGCCGGCATACATGCCCTGCATGATATGTGATGCGCTACTTACCGTTGCGGTCCCGCCGGCAACATATTGGTCATGCGCACCCATGGAGATCGGCACGGGGCCGGGTCGGAGAAGTACATCGAAATACCTTTAATACTGGCTGTGGAGCACGCTGCTGATGACGCCGCTATGCGCGTAATTGCGAACACGCCGGCGTACACCTAGCTAGACCAGCGGGTGTTAATCCGGGCGCCGTTGTCTACGACGTATCCTATATCTCTGAAGAGCAGCCAAAGTGGCGATTAACCGCGTACCGTCGCGCCACGCACCATCGCGATCATGCGTACATGTACGTTCACACAGACAAACGTTTACCGGCAGTTGGTCCCTCGGGGGATGACGCCTCGTTCTACGCAGCGCACGCACGCCGGCGTGCCTTACATGACATGTGAGGCGCCAGTTCTCGTTCCGCTTCTGCAATTTATCGGTCATACGCACCCGTGGAGATCGACACGGGGTCGGAGAAGTACGTCGAACTAGCTTACCGGCAGCGGATCACGCAGTCGCTGACGTTTCGTCGAGCGCAACTGCATACACTGCGCCGGTGTACACCTAGCTGGACTAGCGGGTGTTTGTATTTCGGGGGCCGTTGTCTACGACGTAGCCTATAATATCTCTGAGGGGCGGCCGAAGTAACCTTGTGCCGTCGCGCCACGCACGATCGCGATACGTACGCTCATTCGGACGAAGTTACCGGGCAGGTGGTCCGTCAGAAACTAAAAACGCCCCTTCGTACGCAGCGCGTACACACCGGCGTGCCTTGCAGAACCTGCACGGCGCCATCTAGCTCTCGAGGCGCTCCACCTATATGTCGGTCATGCGTACCCGGCAAGATCGGCATGAGCGGTCGGAGCAGTAACTCGAATTAGCTTATTTCCGACAGCGTTTCAATTGCCGATGATGCTGCAATGGACGTCACTATGGTGGCGGAACATTGCTCGCGGAGGAATTGAAATATTGTCGCCCGGGTATTCCCGCCCGAAGCTGACTACGAAGGATTCGATGAGGGGCGTGGTGTCCGTCACGGCAATGCGGGCGGCCCAGTGGGCTGCGGCAGCCCTATATCGTCTCCACGATTTGGCACTGGCCACGGCGGGGTCGTTGCCGCGCGGGCTGTTGGCCGCGGTCGTCGGTAATATGCAATGAGGCTCCGCCGTTTCTCCTCGACGGGGGCAAGCCTGCCAGACGGAGCTCTACGCAGCGCGTGACACAGTCCTCACCGGCATGCTGTCTAGCTGTCTAGTGTGACCCGGATGAGCTCTGCAAAAAAACAAATGAGCTCTGCAACATCGGCGACCCGGCCATCGCGGAGCTACGCGGGTGGTTGGACCTACACAACGCGAGTGCGCGGTGCCGTTTGATTGAGGGGTGCACCCTGAGGACGTGGTACTCGTGCGGCCATTTCTTTTGGGCAATGACGGACCCAAATACGCTCTTGGACACTCTGTTTTACATTTGATGCCGGACGATGCGGAATTATTGGCACCGTGGCATGAAGTACGACCCGAACCAAGTGTACCAAGGGTGTTGCAGCCACTCCACAATTTCAAGCATTATTACGTCGGACGTACCAGATATCGCAAACGGCGCAATAAACGGATGCATTATGGCTTCAGCTGACGCGTACGAATCTCGGCAGCTCATCAAACGTGCGTAAATTGTACATGGTTCCGGATACGTTACACCGGTATGGGCCGCGGTTTCACGGAAAACGCATTTTGATCCGACGGGACAATGCAGCGGCCGTAGGGCGGTTTACATGGGCGTTTCGACGTACCCCCAAATCAACAAGTTGTTGCTTGCGTACCACAAAATGTGCTAGACGTACAATGTGCGCATTGTGGCACGACATATTATGGGTAAAGACTACAATGGTTTGGCGGACGACACGTCCCGGTTAGAGGGGCTGCTGGAAGATCAAGATACTGTTGGCTATCTTCCAGCGCCTTCTCATCGAGGTCGGACCCTTCGACGTGGGTGCGTGCTCCGACCCCCTCACTCGGCCGAAACGCTTCCTGAGCGGGCTTTTGGTCGGTAGTCGACTGCTGCCTTCGACATCAGTGACGGAACCGGCATGCATGTGTACTGCAACCCGCCGTTCGCGTTGCTCAAAGCGATTCTCGAACATTTTTGGGGCCGAGTTTCATGCGGCCCCTACTACGACGCAACCCACGTTCGTACTACCGACGTGGTTCTATGTACCGTGGGTGCCCGCCGCGAGGCAGTGGCCCACCATGAGCGGAGGATCATGGGTGCGGCAGGCCCGCCGGCGGCACCACCCCCACCTCCACGAGGTGGGCGCAGGTAATACATACCTAAGACCCGTGCCCGGCTGGGTGCGGCAGGGGGCTGAGCGGGGTGGCCGGTTGTGGCTGATCCTTGGATCTTGCGACGACCGGGGAGCCCTGCGGGGGGCTTTCAAATAATACTCTTAGTCCCGGTAGCGCTTGCTGGCGCCGCCTGACTGCAACCCTGTACGGAGGGCTGCTAAAAATAATTCATGTACGACCTCGGCCTTGTGTCGGCCTCTCCGAGATCGGCCTACGGGCGGGGAGGGGGGTATGCACGACTCGGACGGGCGCAGCCTACTCGCGAGGGCGGCCAATTCGAAATAAAATCGTGTTCTCGTACCTCGGTACGACCCGCGACCGACATGCAGAAGATCTATCTGGCGTACTCCCCCCCCCCCCCCCCCCCCCCCCCATGTGTTCCACATGTAAATCACTCGAATCCCGGCCTAGTACAACGGAGTGTTTGGCGGCGCCCTGTGGACGACCCGGTCGGAACACCCTGAAAACCCTCAGCCGTCCCGTGAGAACGGGTGAGGGCGGCGAGCGCGAGGATACAGGACCCCGGCACTTAAAGGCGGGGCGGGCGTTTGGGGGCGGAGAGTCCGGACATGGCAGCGACGCAGGGGCCATGATACATGAGCCGGAGTGCCCTGAGGGAGTCGCAGCCATGCAGCAGCGGGAGGAGTCGGTTGGCAGTCAACTCGGTCTGACCCTAGACGGGCGGCTACGGCGACGAGGCGCGCTGCGGAGGCGAGCGCCGCGCGGGCGAATATGACCACGGAGCGACGACACGCGGACGAGGGGGGGGGGGGGGGGGGGGTGCCCTCCTTTCCCCCTCCAGACCCCCTTGGGGATCTTACCGCAAGAGCTCAGGCGGGCGAGTTGGAGGCAACATCGGCGGGCCGCGGCCGAGGCCGGCAAACCACCACAGCAGGCGTGGTGGGGGGATCAGCGCCGCGACTTGCGGGATACTTTCAGCGATAGCGGCAGGCGGAGCCAAGACGCAGCACGACGACCGAAGACTGCGCGGTGCCGGTGCATCACCTATGTACAAGAAAACCTTTTCGGGGGCGGGGCGAATACTGCATTCGTAATCCCCGCACTGCCAAGTAGCGGTAGTCTCTCGTACTACCGATTACCCCTAGTTCCCCGAAAATAACACAGCTATTGATCACGTGATAGAAGGAGGCGGGTTTTGGAAACGGAAGAGGATGGCTAGAAGCATGTAATTACACTATGTGTGCTCCTTACTATGGTCAGAGATGCCATGCATGCCCTAAGAGCAACGCAATCTTGGCGGTGGAGAGCAACAAACCAGCACGTTGTAATCAACATCCATATCAAAATCAATATCAATATTAATTTCAATGTACTGTAGTGGAAATTGCTCGCCGGGGCCCGCGTTGTGGGATTTTTCGGCTGGGCAAAAGGCTATGTTAATGCGCCAAGCAGGCGGGCGCCTCGCGTCACGAGAGCTATCGGAACCGCAGCAACGTGTTTTAAGCGGCCCCATATAGTGGGGCGTCGTACGAATTAATTTCCCTTCTGTGTTGCTGGAGGGCAGCGCCCCGCAGGACGTCGACTTGCTTCGCATGTTAGACAACATACATGCCGACTTTCTATTGTTGCGCAATCTTTGGGTTAGCTTTGCTATTGTGCGCGAGCTGCGCGAGGCGAAGAGACATCGGTCCGCCTAGATGTTTTCTATGCACAGCGTGCAATTTGCCATCTGGAGCAGTTGGTCACGCTGCTGAATGGACCAAAGTAAATAATTCGACTAACTGCATGGAAGCACATCGCCTTAGGAAGCCATCTAAGGAAACCTACGGGGCGTCGCCGCTGGGCAGCCATTTTCCAACGTTATGCTGTGCAATAGGTGTGCCACCCCTTCCAACAACGGTGGGACTGCTGCGAACATTTATTGCACATTGCATTTGTGACTTCAACCTACAACGGTAGGCGCCAGAATAGCCGCTATGTCATTGGCATGGGCGTCGGCATCGCTCTTTGTTACGCGTTGGATGGACGTTGGCAAATCCATGCCAAGAGGCGGCTGTCTCTTATTACTACATGTGGTGGCCAAACGGGTTGTGTGCAAGCCATGCACACGCCATGCACTCACCTTAGTCAAATTCCGCGATTTTTACATGCGGGGTTTCAACCTCAGTCGATCATATCATGTTTTCACTCGCGGTTATGTCTAGTGTTTTTTTAAACCTAGGTAGGTTAGTTGTCTGAGGAGATGTGCCGCAGCGTAGCTTCGGATGAAATACCGCATTATCCCATACGAGTCATTATCATTTGATCCAATCTCCGACGTGCAAATTTGCAGCGATGCACACTCTCCACACCCGTACATTCGCATCTGCGTTAATGTCGTTGACAGTGTGGACAACATGTACGCAACGTTAGCCTATATTCCAGATGACATCGCATCATAACATGTCATGCCGGTGCACCTGCTAGAACCATACCAGAAGATATTTCGACCTCCGGCACGCGCTTTTTTGCTCACACCACCAATCACAGCGGGGTTAAGGCCGGCTACATTTTCTGGCAAAGCTTAGGCTGGATTTTCAGTAGCCTTTAAGCAAGCATACTTCATGGCATTTCCCGACGCTGCAGCCCGCACCGCTGACTTGTCACGGGTTTCATGTCATTCGGGCCGGAAGTCGCTCGCCACTTGGTTGCGGGACGCATACTAGAGTCGGAGGCTGATCGCAGATGTGGGCCATTGGGCCTGCAAGAAGGATGCGATTGAAGGATATTTTCGCACATCTGCGACACATATTTTGTTGCTGATTCGTTATTTATAATAATTACAAGACAACATCCGACGCCGCGCCGCACAGCGCGCGGCACGCGCATCAATAGTAACCTGACTCGTACCGTCGTGCCATGCTGCACGATCGCGTTGCATGAGCCTACACGAAGTTCTCCGGCGGATGACTTCTCCGCTGATGACGCCCCGATGTACGCAGCGTGTCCACGTCGGCGTACCTCACATGTTATGCGAGGGATAGTCCGGGTGGTGCCCCACGTACCGAGCATGCGCACTTGCATGAATCGGTTGTATAGTATGTCGGAGGTGCGCGCACCCAATACTAGCTTCCCGGCGGCGATCACGGCGATGATGACGGTGCGAATTACGCAACCGCGTATACGCCGGCGTACACTTAGCTGGTGCAGCGGGCGGTGTTAAAACGGGCTTCGTTAACTACGGCGTAACCCAAAGTCTCCGAGTGGAGTTTGTTGGGAGTCAGGTCTAAGGTAAAGTAAAGTAAAGTAAACTTCGCCCCGGGACATCGGCCGAAGCCGCCCCAACACTTGACCTCGTGCGCCAACTGCAGTTGTAGGTCTGGCATAGCCCGTAGACCATTGCCTCATTCGAACCCCGAAGGGCTAATACATCAACCGAGTAAACCCGGGACACGCCGGGCCGATATTGCCGAAATACATGGGCCAGAAACCGAACCCGGGTCTCGCACACGAGACGACCGCTCTACCGAGCGGGCAAGGGATGTACTAGGTCTAAGGTATGGACTGCTGTTCGATAATCTCGAATATCGATGAAGCTATCGCTGGGCACCTCAGACTTGCTAGGACTATTGTGCGGCAGGAGGTACTTCGAGCAAACACTGAAATGTGTTGTGTTTAAATCTCAATTGCTTTGCGGCCCAGCCGCTCCCAAAAAACAATACACGAATATCGTGCATGTTGGCCGTTACGCGCAGTAGTAGTCGCTACCGATACCGACATAACTCGGCTTGATCCAGCGACTAGCTCTCCATCCGTCCATTGCACGCTCCGCATACACCCGCCACACCCCCACATCCCGCCACAATAGGGATGTGGTGGTGTGGCATATGTGCGCTTGAATGTCTACTTCAACATGCATGTGCATGGTGGCCCACATGAACGGGGTGCCGTGCGGGTGAAGCGGCTCGCGGATTCGCTCACGGCAAGCAAGCATGACCCCTTCCATGCATATGAGACAACCGGATATGTATTGGCCCGCTTCGTCGCGCCGCTCGCCTATGTTGAGGCCACGGAGCGTGTAGCGGATGATCGCTTCGCATGGCGTCACGTGTTCACGTTTTGGGACTACAGCCCAAGTATCCACATCTTATTTGTAGTATGGGTAAAACCCGTGGCGATGTGCGTTACAACCGACTCGTGTTCTTGCTGCCTGAAAGAGTGGCATCAGCTGCCACCGAAGTTATGGACAGCGCAGCGACCGGACGGCACCGTGGCAGCGCGCCGGGGACAAGTCGGGTGTCCGTGGTGAGGACTTGTATGACGGCCGGAACCCCAGGGTTTTCTAGCGGACTGACACCTCGAGGAAGGGTGCCCGCACGCGCCGGCATCACGGCGGCTCAGGGTCCGCCGTGTACTGGTACTTTGTGAATTAGGGCCATTCTATACGAACATTCGCATGTCCTAGTCGCGGACGCGGAGAAATTCGCTGCCCGTACCTGCACAATCTTCGGCTTGTCATAGCGCCACGTCGCGCATTGTACGCCACCTCCGCGGTCCGTGAGCCTCGTATCACTAGGCTCACGCGTATATCACCCAAAGTATTTGTCATGGTAGCCTACGCGCTTGTACTTCGATGCCAAAACTTCGGACCGCGTGAGTTAGCATTGTGGGCGGGAAATTGGAGGCGAATTTCCCCACCACGCACTTGACTGGATAGCATCGACGATCTGCAGCAGTACCAAATTGTCTACCCGGCCCACCAGCCCTCGCTAACCCCGCCCTAACCTCCCTCCCTCGCCTGTCAAGATAAGTATGTTCTGTGGTAGAGACCGGAACCTTCCTCCTCAAGCAGTCATTGCACTAACCGTGCGTGTGCGTGGCGGGTGCCCCCAAGCGATCAGCCCGCTAGTGCAGACCGTGTCTCGTGCTGGTCCGGCACAACCCTCGGCATTTGCGGCATGGCCGGTACGTACCTGCTCATCACGGCACCCTGCGGGGAGCGGGGCAGTGCCGTCACCCCGTGTGCTGGGACATAGTTGTGTTTGTGTTGGACCGCGCGTCACCGGGTCGCTCACGGCCGCCCGGTGCAGTTGCGGGTTGCGGGCACAACGGGCCGCCTGCTGTGGGGTCCCGGTCGGGCATGGCCGCATATGCGCCATGTCGGAACAACATACGGTGACACGAGTCGGAGCTGGGGCCGCGCTGCACGGATGGGGGGGGGGGGGGGGGTCGCACCCACGCAGACAATCCGGAGGGGGTGTCCCCCTCTGTATCGATCGGTATGGGTATGCTGTCGGTTGCCTTGCCAACATGATGGAGTGGGAACATGGTAGGTTAGCATGACTACCGCCGTGCCGCGACGGGTCGGGACAGCACGATAGTACCCGCTATAGGCCTCACTCCTAGTAGGCCTCGACTTATACACCCCGTAGAGAAACGCCGGGCGCCGGACAGCAGGCAGGCTAATAAACGTACATCCTCGTAAGAAAGAGGTGGCGGGACGGGACGGGTACCGGGTACTGCATGGCCTCGTACATGGTAGCCGGCAGATATGGCCGGCTACTACTGGGCCATGCGGATCCCCATATAGCATAGAATAAAAACACCTTGTACATAATGAAACTACCTGGTTACAATTGTCCACTAAAGCAGTAGCACTATATACCCTTACATGGAAATGCGGTATGAAATCTCCAGTAGGAGTAGCGTCATGCGCCGATGTGTATCTCGTTATAGCAGTGCATTGATCACATGTATATTATATGGTCGTACTACCCGTAGTGCATGTATATATCAGATATATGGTACGAGTACGGGTATGAGATAGTACTTGTAGCCACCAGCCTACTATCCCGGTCCTCAACGTATCGCTCGGATCGCCAGAGTATGTGCAGGCGTACATGGCTTTGCGCGGTAAGGCGGGGGAGCTACGAGAGGAGGTGGACGCCAAACTGAGCAAGCTCCTATCTGCCAAGCCCAGCCGTCGGTACACCCACGCCATGCATCACCATCAATAGGCCCTACACAAGCATTGCATGCAATACAAGGCGGGGTATTGGCTCCGCAACTCTCCGACGAGGTGGAAGCCTTTGCGGAGGCGGTTGATGCCACCGTCCTCGCGGCGGTCGAGCGGGTGCTAGAGGTCTCTTTTCATCCCTCCACGTACGGCACCGACACCAATCCGGTGGTCACCGATTTCCTGACCGAGCTTTTGCACGCCCCCGACTCCATGGCAGCGGAGGTGGCTACCCTGAGCGAGGATGCAGTGGCCATAGCGCGCAGCAGGCTTCACCTCCCCACTCGGTTGAAGTGCGCTGGCATCCGCCGCATGGCTATCGTTCGTGACACCGCCTTTGTCGGCTGCATGAATGCCATCCCCCCAAGCTTCCTAACCAAGAACTCCGGCACCAACAATCCCAGCAGCCTTGGTTTCCTTGACCCACAGCTTGGGTCCGTACTTGGCCAAGGCAGCTTCAACGCAACTTCTTCCGCCCGCGCCGGTATGACCACTTCCTCAACGATGCTCGTGGGTCGGGCAACTACGCCGCGGCGGTGCGCGAAGCGTGGGGCCGCCTCCAAGCGGATACTGCTGGCCACCTCAGCGACGCAGATGCGCGCGTGATGGAGCGGGAAGCGGAGGATGCGTCGGGCTCGCAATAAAGGAGCTCACGGCATTTCTAGACCATGCCAACATCTCTCGGCTTCGAAATGAGGTGTGCGCTCTCCCTGTCACATGTAGGGAACGGATCTTGTTCCACCAGCTCGATGCGGTGTCGGGCATGTGGACAGTGGCCATCCCCACCGCGCGGACGGTGAGTCATGACTCCGCATGAGCTGCGGGAGATCGCGGCCGGATACTTCTTTCTGCCTAGCCCGTGCCTAGCCCTAGCCCGTGCTTGGCCGCGGTGGTTGGGAGCCTGATCATTCTGCCATCGACAGAGCACAACCCCGTCACCGTTGACCTATACGGCGACGCGCTCATGAACCTCCCGGCACCTGGAGACGCCCACTGGCGTGTACATAACGACGCTTTCGCAGACGCCTTCCGCGATCACTGTGTTCATGACCTGGGTACTGCTGTACGCCGGGAGGTGGATGACTTGTTCCAGCATGCAGTGCCTTTGGGCAACACCGTACCCAGGGATGAACTCAAGGACCCAGTGCCAGACGCAGAGCTCTCCCTTCCGGCGTTCAACGTCGTGACCGGGAGCTGTGATCCCCGGAGCTTGAAGTCCACGCTCCTGGAGTTCTGTCAAGACTATGCGGTACGGGGTCAAGTACACTGCAATGCCCCGGGCCACGGCTGTGGATCGGTTTGAGCGCTCCCTGTTGGGCGACATGCATACAACGGGGGTTGGCAGCGCGAGATGCGGCGTGGCACAACACGGAGCCGCCCCGGACAGAAGGGCCCTCTTCGAGACATCCTGGACATGTCGGAGTACGCGGGCATGGTCTTCGGCACAGTGGGTGAGGTGAGCAAGGGGGTGCGCCGCACAATGCCCGGTGTCGCATGCTTGGTTGCGGATCGGGGTGCCCTCTCAACGCGAGGCACTCGGTGCACCACCCGGGCTCACCAGGAGGCCTTACTCGCAAGAGATTTCCTCGGGGTCGTGAGCTTGGTGGCGGCTCGAGAGCGTGCTCGCGGCCTCTGTCAGACATCCGATGGCACAGACTCGTCTGACATCCCATTGCCGAAGCTGCACAGCACGTCCGAGGATCACCCTCTGTCACACACATGTGCACGCGTGGCGCGGACTCAGTCTAAACCGTGCGCGCATCACTCATCGGTCCATCCCTCCTCATGCGGGATGCGGGCCGCGTTTAGACGGCTTGATGTGTTGACCTTTTAGTACTATTATGAGTAGTAGGTGGATTTGTTACTGCCCTTCTTGTAATTCACACCAGTAGCCACCAGCGGTCCAGCGGTAGCCAGTACCTGGTAGCCCCTTGCGGGATGTGGGCCGCCCTACCGCGGCTGGCTTTTCGATCTTTTAGCCTACCTGTAGTAGTCGGTAATGCTTTTCGCAGTAGGTGGATTTCTTACTGTCCTTCTTGTAATTCACACCAGTAGCCACGCTACTGCGCGGGTGCCGCCTCTTGGCCCCGCCCCACCCCGCCACCGTGTTCATTTATTTATTTTAAAAATCATACCAGCCTAGGTTCCTCACTCCTAATTCCGCTAGCGACTCCAGCCACCCTCGCAGGCTTGCATCGCAAGACCCCCCTCCCCCGGCGCCCTCATCTCATACATACCTGCCTGCCCGCCATGCCCGACATTCGGCGCTTCATGGCCCACCTCGCGGCGGCCCTCCTCGGTGCGCCCTTACAACCCCGGAGGATGAAAAACGCTGCCCTAAAATTGAGACGAGTTTCGGCAATAGCGTAGCGCGGCCGACTGCCGCTTGGCATGGATTAGGTCGCGCCCCTGCGAGCCGAGTCGAGGGCTGCTGTTGGCGGGGACGGCCTGGGACACCCCGGTTCCTCCACTGCTTCTCGCCCAACGCCCCCTCCAATGTCGCCGCCTCCGCCTCATTCCTACGGGTCGTCCCTGACGGCTGGCCCACTGCCTCAGGGGTGACGGTGTATCCCCTCGCGGTCGTTCGCGGGCACACCTGGGGCGCAGTGGTGGCCGGGGCGGTGCTCGCAGTGGGCTTCCTGTGCGCGTTCGCGGAGGTCGCGAGGGACTGGTTGCCGTGCCAGGAGCTCCTGCTCCGCCTGTGAGTGCCCCCCCCCCCCCCCCCCCCCCCCCGGGCGCCCCCGGACCTCGTAATTGCGGCCCGCGCAAATGGACAGGCAAACCGACCGCGGCGAAGCGGCGTCAAAGGGGCAAAGGGGACGGGGAAAAGAGGCACAAGCTACCTCTTTGTAGTAAAAGTGAATAAAGACTACTTGCAAAATGTTGTCCATTGCAAGGCAGCATGGGGTTTAGTAAGCATTGGGCACATCTTATCAGACGATAACGGCAGAAACATCGCGTGACCCAATCCCCATGGCGAGTTGCGAGCAAGGGCCAGTTATCCAACTCGTCGCCATACCCATCTCCCGAGCACACCGAGTTCCATTCCCTCAGAAGAGACCACGCCCTGAATGGCATGAAGAGGCGCGCCGCAGTGTATGCGGGCACCCGCTTGCTGATCGAGGTGATATGCGTCGTCCGCTCGCTTAGGGGAGTGGAGCCGTCGATCAGGCAGCCCGGAAGCGCCGGCGCCAAGCCTCTGCGCCCGTGCTGCGGCAAGACGCCCATCCAGTGGCTGGGCGTGTACAACGGCTCGTGCGCGGCGCTACTGCTGCTCGTCGCGGCGGTCGCCTGCGCCACCCCCGACCCCACGTTCCCGGCCTTCCCTACACGCTGCCCGCCTTCCCTGCCGGCGGGCTGCAGCCGCATCGCGGCGGAGAACCCGCAGCGCGACGGGGGGTGGGCGCCGCTGCGGGCGGCCGGCGCGTCGGCCGCGGCGGCGGAGGGCGCGGTGGCGGCGTGGGCGGAGGGCGAGGGCGGGTACCTGCTTCGCGAGGACGACCTCCTGGACGCCGGGGGCTCGCAGGGCAGGTTCCTGCACTACCGCTTCCTCAGCCAGTGGTTTGGGTTCCCGGATGACATGCTCATCCGCATCTCCATTCAAGAGGCACGCTTCCCTCCCCCCCCCCCCCCCCCCCCCCCCGCCCCCCCCCTCCCGTCCATAACCAACATGATTCTCCGTAACCAAAGCCACCACAAAAAACAATGACAACGATGAAACCGTGGCTTGCCGCCCTATCAATAATTATACCTGCATCCCCCCAACACTCAGACCAATCGATTGACACTCAATGGTTAAATTATTTTATATATATACCAAAAGCAGCATATGTAAACCATATAGGCCCTATATATAAAAAAAGTCGGAAAAGACCACGCATCTTTACATTTTTTGAAGGTCCTATCTGTATTTTAGGTTCGAACATTCTGGATGATATTAAAAAAACTTGAATAAAAAATGCGTGAATTCAAAGTAAATGGATGAGGTCTCCTCCCACCCCTCGTCTCGAACCCCTCCCTTCATGACGCTCTCACCAATCTGCAGCCAAGTCCCATGTGCAATGCACCCTTCTGTCATGTGCAGCTTGCCCTGCATGCGCCCTCAGTGGCTGTGGGCCGGACAATCACGCCAACACATCATGACTTGGTGTCACACCGACCGCGGTTCCGGGGCTTGCACACATGGCCCGCGATGTGGAGATTTAGCGTCGTGCATCGCCATGCGCGCTACCCGGCGAGCGGCCTGCTTCATCTTCTTATCAGTGACTAATGCTGAAGTAAATTCCATTGTAATAGGCCGTTTGAACTACTTCGAACGGATTACGTTAAGCTTCGTGTCTGCAATGTTGCTGCAATACATCGTCATGTACTAACAATTACAGGGAGTACTCCTACGAAGAGCGCCCGAATCCGCCCGCCTTGGCCGCACATCGCAGCAAGCACGTCCATGTTGCCTGCTGCTACCAGCCCCGCTTGCTTATTGTGAGCCCGCCTGCCATTGTGTGCCCTTTGCATAGGGGGAGGGCGTCATGGTCGAAGTTCAGGGGCAACTACGGATCGGATACAGCGACATGGACGTCAACTATCGCCGAAACGTCCGTTGCCTGCGGGCCGTGTCCAAGACGCTCGGAACACCGGCCACGTGACAATCCCCAAAGAGAGAATCACTCGCCGACTTGCGGATTACCTCTGCTCAACGTCTGTCAACTCGTGCAGTCGCGATGTATCCTTGATCTCAGGCAATGGCGACAATTTTCTATTGCTCCTTGCCCACTACCCAACAAATCAGAATCGGAGAACCGCATCGGAGCAGGCCATGAGATTGAAATTGAATTACCACTGCCAACTGGCTGCTCCCCACCGCCCAGACCGAGTTGGTCTCGAGGCCTGCCCATAGCAGGCCATGGCTTCGCCCCATGGCTCAAACCCTGAACATTGAGCCGGCGGAGGCGTTGGCTACGTAACTGGGCCACGCAAAGGTAATACATTGGCTACGTATATCGCAGGCGACCACGCGGATTGAAGTCAACGAATGACAAAGAATAGTCCCTAATAAAAGTCGCCTCGAAGAATCGCCCCGAGTAAAAGTCGCCTCGCACTAAGACTCGAGAAAGCATCACACTATGCGCGGAGGGCGGTCGATGCTCACGCCTTGTTGCGTGCGTTTTATGGCGTGCTGCGAAGGCCATGACATGAAGTTGGTGCTCATTGCCACTGCTATCATTCACAAACCTCCCATGAGCACGAGAATCGAAAGTGGCAACGTGGCACATAAATGCATATAACACCCGACAACAATGGAGTGGACAACCTTGTCAAGGTGCCAAAGTGGGATCGGCATAACGTTAGGGGGGGGGTGGGGTAAGTTATGACGTATGTTATCCAGCGAAGCGTCGATTTTTCGGTGGTGAGCTTTATTGCCGTACGGGTACCCGTATAGTGCAGCGGATCGGGCCTATAGGTGCATGACTAAAGCGCTTATCTCCTGGCATGTACTACTAAGTACTATAATCCACCCACCCACCCCCCCGCCACCCGCCCGCCCACGGTCCTTAATTACACAGCCGTCCGATGACGATCTCACGGTTGGGAGGCTATGAGTACTGGTACTCGCTCCTGGTAATGGGAAAAAAAACTCTGGTACTTCAAAGCGCTGGCAAATGCAAACGCTCGCTGCTGGTACTGCTGGTACTGGTACTGGTACTCGCTCCTCGCTGCTGGTAATGGGAAAAACAACTCTGGTACTTCAAAGCGCTGGCAATGCGAACGCTCGCTGCTGGTACTTCAAAGCGCTGGCAATGCAATTCATGGAACTGTAGGGTAGGCCAGCGATATAGAACCCGTTCTTTTAAAATTTTCTGAAAATCGACGCATCGCTGATTCAACTGTCAAGTTACTTCATAACCATAACACTCTTCATTGGAATATGACATAACATTTGTCGCCCCGGATAATCTGCAGCGCGCCGCGCGCGCTCAAGCCTGGCGAACAACCCGTGTCATCCGTGCGCCAAGAGTGTATGACATTTAAGCTATTTGAATGCGTGTACTTTTCTGGAATAACGTCCCATTTCCCTCTGCCCAAGGGCCATGAGCACTCCACCCCTTCAAGGCTGCTGCGCAGCGGAGACACCTCCAGCCCAGGCCCTACGTTTTAACCAAAAAACTCTGGGTGCGAATATCACTACGTTGTGAGTTATGTGTTTCCCAGGTGCCAAATTTATACCCGGCATCAGCTTGATCGCCGCTTTCAGCCGGCTTGAGGGACTGGGCCTGGAGATGGGCGGCGTGGGCATGCCACCGCCGCACAATGACTCACCCACCCAACAATCAGTAGCATGCGCAAAGCATCACCGGTTTGATTCTTTGTTCACATTTTCACACGTCTCAAGACGTCGTCATCGAAAGTAAAAAAAATAACGCGGCCCAGATTATCTTCGTAACTCTCGCTTGACCCCCCAGCGAGAACGCCCCTATATGCTGCATAAGTTTGGAGCTAATTGCATCCCTGACAGCCCTCTGCGCTGCAATGTCGCTCGCAAGTTGAAACCCTGCTGACCCTGCTGATCCGAAACCATTACGGAAAGCAGCGGCAGGATCTAGCTCGCGTGCACCCCACCCCGCCCCCCTTCAACTTTTCTTTGCTCTTCAGTCCACCCAGCGCGCGTGGGGAATGTTGCCTCACGCCACCGAGGAGCGGTATGCGCTGCGGGAGCTGAGCCCCGAGGTTTTGGAGGCGGTGGAGGGCGAGGAGCTTGCCGGCCCCTCCGCGTCTCCCGATAGCGTGCGCTCCAGGAAGACGACGATGATGGTGCAGTCGTCCACCACGTCGTCCTCCTCCGCCTTCCACCGCTTCCGCGACTCCTTCACCTGCTCAGCGCGCATGTCACATACCTTATCAGCATACTACAGTCTTTCCTTTCCGAGAGTAAAATGTGCCCTCGCGCTACGTCGACGTCAGTTGCGTCAGGGGGGTGGTCACGCGGTTCAGGTGTTTTAAAAGCGGGGGCTCCCCAGTACTTTGCTTCAACGTGAAACTCCTCCGCACGATCCGACACACCTCACGGTAAGGACTACTCAAAACCAACACGGTCGAATGAGTAACAAGTAACACATCGAATGAGGCAATGGTCCCAAGGGCTTTGTCAGACCTACGACTGCAGTTTGCGCAAGAGCAGCTCATGTGCTGGGGCGGCTTTGGCCGATGTCCCGGGGCGAATTTTACTTTTTAACACCAAATCGTGGTATCGGCGCACGGGCGCCCCGCATAGCGGGTCTACGGATATACTGCTATACCTACCGGTACTACAGACAGGCTCGCAGTTTGCGGCGCGTGCTCGTACAGTGCGGGTCAGTCAACACACTCGGATTCAGCCGAGCGCTCCCGGTGTTTATTCTCTGAAACCTGACTACAGACCCGCTGTGGTATAATGGAGCAGCAGTACCCCGCAGTCGATGTAGAGGACCTTTCTGATTGCCTTTTATTTTGGTGATTTCCGATATCGCCTTCTGCTGCTAGCTCATGTAATTATATAATGGAGCAGCTTTGTACCAAATGCGCATCAGATAAACGGCGATATGCGGCTCATCGGTCCTCCAGCCACCGAACAGATTCAAACGTACTGTACTATTGAATATCGATGATTTTTGGTGATTTCCGATATCGCCTCCTGCTGCTAGCTCATGTAAATAATCATTTCTGCAAAAAAAAATGAATATCGCTGCAAAGCGATATTTAACGGGTCCATCGTACAACCCCGACACAGTCACTCTTTGAATCACGCTATGCTTTTCGCCTCCATAGTCGTACGAAAACTCCACTTTTGGGCCCATGTATTGTCCGCGGAGGCGATTAATGGTACCGACAGAGCAACGCGGCGGAGCGAGTTCGTGGGTTCATCATAATTGGGGGTGCGCGCAGGGTTGACTAGTTCAGCGGGGTGGCATGCGCGCACCAAGCGGTTGGATATCTCGTGCGGGGTGAGCCCCTTCTGGGCGTGCTTGTGCACCATGGCGATCATCTCGTCGTTGCCGATGAACTCCGTCAGCCCGTCGCTCATCAGTATGAGGTACTTGTCCTCCGCTTTAAGCACCACCTGATGGAGCGCAGGAAGAGCAAAGTGGGGCAGTCTCTGGTCACATTTCCTTTCAAAACAAAACTGTTTGTTGTGTACCCACTCATCTCTAATAGCTTACACAGAGTGGGAAAAACTTCATCGTTATTGATTGATAATCAATCAGAGTTAGCAGAGCGCCCCCCCCCCCCCCCCCCCCCCCAATAAAGACATGAAACCCGTGGAAAAAGGATCGAGGCAACATGTTGACCATAAATTCCAACCAAGTGTCTTTCTACAGGTGTATTTCCTGTACCCTCTATGGGGAGATCAATTTGGGGGAGGGGGGGTGGGGACCTCCGTGATCTCCGGCTTGGAGATGACGCCGACGCTGGCCGCCACATTGTCCCCAAACGAGCGCGTCATGCACAGCCCCGGGATGTCGCGGTCCTGCAGCCACACCCGCAGCGGCCCCACCGGCCTGCCCATGTGCATGAAGGAGGCGATGCGGCCCTGCCGGGAGGCGGGCGGGCAGGGGCTCAGCCGCGCTGTCACGACTATCGGCCGAAGAGCGAACTTTTGACAAAGCGGATCACATTCGCTAATGAGTGCGAAAGTGTTAGATTGGAGCTTTATCGTTCAGAGAGAATAAGGCGCATCATAAGTGATCCTGCATGAACATTGCTCCCGTTCGGAGCGCGCCGGAGACAATAGCGACAGACCACGCAAACTTGGCGAGGAGCACTTGGAACCTCAAAGCTCCAAAGTGAGCCAAAGAAGAGACGCCGGACCGATAGTCCATGCACATGTGTACTGCAGACGCGTCAGATGCCCCGTACCCGCGCGCGGGGGTGCCAATGTGTCATTGCCGATTACCAAAGGAGGGCAAAGCAGGCATAGATCTGTAAGTCTATCAGAATACAACTCGAAAATAACACAGAATCTAGTTCATTTTGGCGACCCGCGAGCTTAATCAAACGTACTGCAGCGCGGGCGCTCTGCCTTGCTTTTGTGAGAATCCGTGTTTACTCACATGGCCTAATGTGCGTCACTGATTTCTTGATGGGATCTGTATAAGACTGAGTCACGGTTCACTTGTGGTGACGGCGGTAGGACCCGGCAGAGGAGGAGGAGGAAGGGCGGGGGGGGGGGGGGGGGGGGGGGAGCGGGTAGAGGGCACTGGGCGCACCCGGAACTGCCGTATTCTGGCGGCCTCCGAGGCAATGGTGGGCACGTGGTCGGTGCTGAGCGGGACGCCCTCCGTGGAGCCGCCGGGCACCACTTTCCCTGCGGTCAAGCCACCACCAAGCGGGGCAGGGGGCACGCGTGACTGTCAATGGTGGGGTGTCTCAATCGGAGACAGAGCGAGAGAGGTGGATGGGAGGGGGGTGGGCTGGGGTGGGCTGGGGGGGACCTAAGAGAGAGCCAGGGCCATCTGGTAAAAATGTTGCTAATGTCAACGCCAAACTTATACCGACTAGATCAAATTGGGTGGGGGTGGGAGCTGTGCTTTAGCGGCTGTAATTCCCGACTTATCAATCCTTTCAAATGACAATTTAGGATGGTTTGAGACAAAGTTAGCCTGGCTGCCGACACCCAAGGAGAAACGGGGATACGCGAACAAAAACTGGATGCAGGTGGCACTCTTTAACCGCCCCCGTGACAGGAAACTATCGAGAACATTAAAGACCGTCCGCAGATCGTTCCCGGGCATATCGCTCGGCCAATCAGCAAGTTTTTCACCACATCGACTATACTTTCATGGCACCACAAGCGCACAACCGGAGAAAAGACTGAGGTTGCAGGTGTACGGGAATTTGTATTCCTCGCTTGGAGCTCCTTTGTCGCACTCCCGAAAACAGCCGCACTCTGTCCATAAGAGAGAAAGAGAGAGAGAGAGAGAGAGAGAGAGAGAGAGAGAGAGAGAGACAACAGCCGGGAAGAACATGGCAGCTTAAAGAGGGGGGGGGGGGGGGGGGTTGAGGAGGGGGTTCGCGAACGAGGCGATATGCGCATGTATGACCTCCCTCCTTTGGTGCGACACCCGGCGGCATCGTTGACAAGGACAATTCAATTTGATTTCCCATCGGATGGATGTTTCTGTACGTGATCATGATTTGGGTTTGCTTTGTTCCGTTGTCTTTCACCCCCGTTGAGGAGAATCACAAGCTCCATTTTCTGGAAGTTCATCATAATGCAAAACCATTATAGCACAGACCCTCCCGAGTCCACCCGCGGGGCTGCTTAATTGGTGCGGGGAAAGTGGCCATACGCACTGGAGAACCCCCTGCCCACCCGTGGGAATGGGCGACCGTAAGAGGGCGGACAAGGGTCCAGGGTGTACCGATGATGCAGCGCGAGTCGCCCACGTTGACGACCGTGAGGCGCTTGCCGTCGGCGTGGATGTACGCCATGATGCCCGTGGAGCCGGAGAGGTCCGAGTTGACGGTGTGCAGGCGCTTGAGGACGGCGTTGCACTCCACGCAGGTCTTGGAGGCCGCCTCCTTGAAGTTGCCCGCCTGCGCGCGTACATGTGTGACACGAGATGAGGCAGCTGGGGGAGGGGTGGGGGTTGCTGCACAGCAGTTTCTTCATGCCGGGGCACTTCTACATCAATTCAATCGCGGCAATAAAAATCACGCCTTTCGAAAAAAAAGAAACGGATTTCAAACTAAGCTCAATTGAATCAAAACTGAATTCCATTGAATTCAGCTGCATGCAGGCCAGGCCATTACGGACGTGTCTCGTCTGAATCATACATACCGTATCAGACATACTATACCACCTATCTCTGGTACTTTTCCAGGAGCAGTGCAGGGCCGAACTCCGGCTGAACTCCGGAACTTCAGCAGCTGAATTCCATACGTGAACTGACAGGAATCTCCCAGCCTCACTCCCCATGTGACTGTCACTGGTGGTGGAGCTGGTGGTTTTGGGGGGGGTGGGGGGGGAGATGAAAGGTAAGGCAGCACCGACCTTGAAGGCCTCCGAGCTGGCGAGCATCTTGGGCAGGCGGTTCACGATGGCGTGCGACACCTGGCGGACAAGTCAGCGCCACGCGTCAGCCCCCGCAGGTCAGGCCACTTCAGGGCGAACCCCCCTCCATACGATGAATCGAGCCCCAGCCTTCAACATCTCGCGTTTGAGGGAAACACAAATCAGGATGGCTTCACGGCGTTTCGCCGATGTCGCGAAGCGGTATTCGGACTTGCCGATGCCAGTATGTCGCTACATCAAAAATTAAGGACGAATAGTCGCTATCAAACACCGCCCCGGAACGGTACAGTTGTACCCATGGGGCGTCATCATCAACTCACAGTACAATCGTAGGAAACACTTGTGGTGCCAGACACTGCTTGGCCGCTTGCCCTGGCGGACGAAGCATGTTCCGTTTATTTGCTGTAAGTACCGACAGTACTTTGCATGTTATGCATTGCCAACCCAGAGCTCCGCGTAAATAAAACCCGGACCGAAAATCTGAAAAGATAATATTTTACATAATTCTAGCGGGGCTATAGATAGAGCTCTACCGTTTCGTTTTCTGATATTTGACGGGATTCGAAGTGACCGAAAATCTGAAAAGATAATATTTTACATAATTCTAGCGGGGCTATAGATAGAGCTCTACCGTTTCGTTTTCTGATATTTGACGGGATTCGAAGTGGTATATTACGCTAGAATGTCGCGGAGTCGCACAGTCGCTCGGACAGCGCGGTTAACAGTCGTCCGAAACCCCATAAACAGGGTTTGATCAATATAAATAAGAAGGCCGTCTTGAATTGAATTCAGAATTCATGCCAGCACATTTCGGTTTTGTTCTCACAGAATCAAGTACGCTGTCTCTGAGGGCAATTCATATCCAAATTCGAGATAACTCGAGACAAACCCAGGTTTCAGACTGGATCCAGCTGCATTTGCAGCGCCTCGCGGCATTCCTGCGGTCAGGCCGGTGCGAGTGAGCGTTGTGGGGGATGCGGGGCGGGTCCCAACCTTGCGGCCCTCGTAGCCGTGGCCGTCAAAGACGCCGAAGAAGATGCCACGCTGGTTGCCGAAGTTCTCCTTCACCACCCACGCATCCTGCGCCCCGTGCACCCGTCAGAGGGATACTTGGCTGGCATGCAGAGATACGCCGGTATGCATGCATGTCAATTGCTCTCACGCACCCACTCCACTGAAAGGCTCCTTTCTCTCTCTCCACTCCCCCCCCCCCCCCCCCTCCTCTCTGTCTGTCAGTCTGTCTGCCTGTCGCTGTCTGTATAAATGTACATGTAGATGTGAAGTGTGCGAGTGTGTCAGTATGTGTTCGCGAAAGGTCATGTGAGCAATCACAGCAGGAAGGAAACCCTGACTGAAACACAGGCTGCAGGTTGCAGGGACCTGTCGTCAGGGATGCCGCCCCGCTCTGCATCACAGCCCCCCCCCCCCCCCCAGGGAGGCTAGTTACCTTTCCGCCTGGGACACCTTCCCTATAAAGGCCAGTTACCTCGCGCGTCCCCGCGTGATGGCAGGCCGGCCCCCGTACCTGATTGTCTTTCTGGAAGCCGCCGGGGTCGTTGCCGGGGTGCGTGGCGCATGAGTACGTCATCTTGCAGCGCCCCACCTGCGAACCCCGCAGAGTCCCATCAGCCTCGTCAGCCGCAAGCCGCGTGCTGCCAGTGCTGGCCCAGGGTGCTGCCCCCCCCCCCCCCCCCCGCCCCCCCAGCTTCCCCCCTTGGGTGCCTAGAACAGGCTGACAGGCCCGCCCACCTGGGTGCTGCGGTCGGTGTCCATGCCCGTCGAGGTTGTCAGCACACTGAAGCCCACTGCACGCCGGACGGTAGCACCGTTGTCAGGATGGCGTTGTCATTGGGATGGTGCGGCACGTGGAGGCAGGGGAGAGCATATATCAGGGCGGGGGGGGGGGGGGGGGGTTAAATCCTTACATTCCCGCATGTTCTCGTGGATGGTCTGCGGCGTGGGCGCCGGGGACACCAGGTCTCGGGGGTCCGGGGCCGCGCCGCCGTATGTCTGTGATAGTCTGCGCCGCCTGTGGGGGAGGGCGAGCCAGGTGCGGGCCGTCGACGCCGGGCCAAGGAGCTCTCCACGGATAATTCGCGGCATCGCTACGTGGTAGTGCGACTACCCGCAGACAATGGTACGGAATATGAAAGTCAGATGGATAGATAGTGCTAAACGTGCCGCCGTTATGGCCGAGGATGAGTTCTCGCCGACCGAAGGCGACTGGGCTTGTGGCCGTCCTGCTCCCAGAGGCTGACGCATAGCGGGGGATTGACTCCCGTGAGCTCAAAAATGCCCCTCGCTGATTCTTTGGCTGGGTAGTGTGACGTGAGCGGCTCGCCGGTGGTTGACATCCGCCGCTGTGACCACTGTGACATCCGAAGGGACTCTTATGTAGGTCTCGCAATAATATCTCGTTGCGAATTCTACCGCCACTGTCGCGAATGATAATAACAATACCCGCCGTGCTCTGAATTTATGGTAGTGATAAAACGAATTGCTACGGGTAGTAGCAGTAGTGAGTAGTAGTGGGTAGTAGTGAGTAGTGAGTGGGTGCGCCCCGGGGGGGGGGGGGGGGGGGGGGCGCTTACCGCGCGTTGATGTCTCCCGGTGGGCTGCCGGCGGTCGGCGAGGCCGTCGCGCTACTGGATTTGGCGGGGCTGGGGCTAGAGCTGGAGCTGACCCGCCTAACGTCGGGCGAGCTGGTGGGGCCGGAGAAGCTACGCGAGTAGGAGCGGCTGGCGGGCGAGGCGGCGGGGGATGCTCCGGCGGCGAGGCGTGACTGCAGCGAGGGCGAGCCGATGGACGGGCGCCGGCCCGCGGGTGACACACCCGTAGGCTTCCCCGCCGGAGACACGCCGCCGGTACTGGTTCGTCTCACGCTCCCGGGCGTGTTTGGCGACGCGCGAGCCGCGGCTGTAGCGGCAGCGGCCGGGACGCCTCCGACTCCTCGCGCGGGGGAGCCAGCCGGCGAGTGGCGCGAGCCAGCAGGCGAGGACGCGCCGCCCAGACCGCCTCCACTGCTCCGCAGCCCCCCAACGCCGCCGCTGCGGTCCCGATTATACGACATCTTGTCGGTGCGGCTCTCCCTCCGTGCCTGTGCACTGCTGCGCTGCACCGCGCCGCCGTTCCGTTTGTATCGGGAGCGTCGTTAGAGTTGTACCAGGTAGCGGGCGGTGTGGCGGGATGTGGCGAGAATTAGCGCGGGGCGCGAACGAACATAACGACTACGAGTACATGAATACAAGGATTGACTGGCGGTCGCGCTTGCAGGAGCGCAGTAGCTGCTTACGGTACAGGTATTTAAAGAATCGCCTATTTATGGTCTTGAGTTGTATATCATAGAAATTATTTAAAATTCATTGTTACATGCTGTATTCGTGCAGTTTTGTTTTCTTCGTCCCCGGGACAGAAATGGTACCAGTGAAACCCTTGCAGCGTCTCTACGACGGCCGTTTGGGCAGCAATCCAGTAGTTAGCAGAGGTACACGGGTATTATTGGTATTATTACCGTTATTAATATATTGTACCGTTTTTAATTGCATAAGGGCTTTCACAAAAGCGCACTACAAACAGAACTAACTTCAACTGTGAAAGGTTGCCAGCAAAAGAGATTAATAGATTAAGAGATAGATTAAGAGATTAATATTGTACCGTTATTATTAGGAAACGATGGGGTTGCCTGTTGTTTTTCCCGCCGCCGGGACAGGACTGGGACAGGTGCCTGGTACCCTGCACCCTGTGTAGGAGGAGCATAATCCGTCACGTCATAAACACGCGTTAATATTGAACTACGAGCGCGCGCGCGCGAGAACAGACGACGATGGTGAGCAGCATGGTATTTGTACGAGTACTGGTAGTAAAAATCCACCTACTACAAAAGTAGTACTAGAAAATCAACACAGTAGTAGTCGTAGTAGCCACCGCCGCGAATAGCGCGCCCTGGCGCGCGCTGCTGGTGGGTAAAATTTTTCCGCCCCCGGCGGGTGATTTTTTTTTGCTGGCGGGCGATGTGGCGCTCGTCGTGCAGCTCGCATGCCTCCCTCGCTGAAGGGGCAACCGGCATGCGAGTTTCCGGGGGTGGTGCCGCCAAGTTGATAGACGGTAGTCCGATCAACCCCTTTCAACGCAACCGAGGGGGTGGCTGGGGTACTTGTGTTCCACGTCTCAGTCACGGCCAGGTCGGCAATACCCGTTGCCACCCGGCCCACCCTCGGGATTCGTGGCTCGGCGTGATGGACGCCGACAATAGCACGACGTACAAGCACCACTTTTCCCTCTCCTCTCTCTCCGGCACGGGCGGTCGCCCGGCCGGGACACGCGACACCTGGAGGGGCGTCGATTTTGTGGACGTCACCTCCACGCAGAGTCCCTCTCAGGTGACATGGACCGACAGGCGAGCGGGCAAGGGCACGCTGTACGACGAGCCATGTCACACGCTGTACCGCAGCGGCGGGGCACCCGTCTCCCCGCCGGGCCCGCCCGAGCGCCCTCGTCACTGCGACCACAGGTGCCCGTCCTTGCGCTCAGCACCCCTGCAACGCTTGCAAGTGCACGATAGTTTACGCCCTCGGCACCGTGTCGGGCCTGAGCATCAGGCCAGTAACCTAACCTCGGCCGCTGTGCACTGGCATTGACAGGTGGGGGAAGAAGGGGCCTACTTACACCTACACCCCAGAGTCGCAGGTGGTATTTGGCAAAGAGAAGTACGCCGCCCCCTTCCCAAAACCCACGCCTGATCGCCTCCACTGGTGCCGAAACCTCCCTTAGCTCCGAGGCGGCAAGGCTGAATGCCTCTGCCTCTGTGCAGGCTCAGCGACAAGTATGTGCAGAGGGGTGAGAAGCCCATCGAAGGCGTGCCCCCCGCTATGTACCGCCCCTGGACAGCAACCAGCTCCTCCACATACCAAGACCCGATGGTACGCCGCGTCTGTGCAGCCCTGTCTGCGAGACAGCGGGGGTGTGGCATGCATTATCGCAGCGAGAGGTGAACTAATCCCGGTCTGGGCACGTGTGGGCTCTGCGTGCAGAAAATTGGGGCACACTGGAGAGAGTCGGCCAAAACCATGAGGAGCACTACCATGCGCCCCCAGACAGCCACCATTCCCCGCCACTCCCTGTACAAGCTGGGCGATCCGCCGTTCACTTGAAGCACCGCAGCGTCTCCCGGATAAATGCATCCCATGCGCAGACCGCAATAACACCTTACGTGCTCCTCCTGTTGAAACACACAGCGGCGGCGACACACAGAGCAGACCTGCGCGCCCTTTGTGTGATAGAAAGATTCTAAGCCAGACACCGTGCACATCGTGGAAACGGCCGCTCTTCACGGGGCTGCATCAACATCAACAGCGGAATGGATATATTTTGGGCTAGGCATATTATTGTAACTCTACTCGGGCGGCCCACAACGCCCGCGACAGCCACGGACCTCCTGCCCGACCAACACTCGACTCGCCAGAGACCACGCCGCACAACTCGCATTGGCATGCGGCGACGAAACCCTCTGCATGCACTCCTGACCCAACTATTGGTGGCTGTTGAGGCTTGGTTTGTACCGGTTGAATAAGGCTTGGTTGAACTCCTTACATCTGCGTTCTTATTAGCGAACATGAGCGCACAGCCACTGCCTTGCTGACATAAGTGGTGACAAAGAGGTACTACCGCCACTCAGTCAATATGTTGCCACAGACTCCGTTGTTGTCCTGATCTTGCGCCTCAGTGTGCCGGGGGACGGTGGAGAGGACGGTGGCGTTCTGCGCGTAGAGGGCCTTCATGTCTTGCGTGTGCATATCCAGCAGCCGGCTCAGGTCGTCCTGGATGTACCTCAGGTATGGGCACTCCTTTATGTACAAGATCTTCAGGAACGCCGCAAGCGCCCCCGCCTGCATCGCCCGTTCCAGGATCGGCATGTTGCTCAGCGCTCCGAAGTTGATCTCGTAGGGGTTGTGCGGCGACGGGAACACATTCATGATCACCAGCTCCTCCACAATGTCCCATACATGGATGCCCCCGTCGACCCATCGCTGGGTCGAGGGGAGGTCCAGCGGCAAGTCGCGCTCCTCCTGCGACTTGAGCTTCCGGAGATTTGAGCGCAGCTGCGATGGTATGCGGGGGTGTTGGGTGGCTCAGCGGTGTGACACATGGCAACAAGCAGATGAACAAGGGGGGAAAGTGGGAAAGGGGGGGGGGGGCGGGGGGCATCCGTGCGCTCACCCATACGTAGGGGCAGCTGTACCGGGCGTACGCCCCAACTAGGAACATCGTCTCGCCTGGGATGTCGATCCCCATTTCACGCGTGGCGGGGCTGGCTGGCGGTAGTGTGTTGGCGCCCATCCTGTCCAACAAAGAAACGGCAGCAGCCCTTCAGGCGTGGTGGTGGTGGTGAGAATGAGGTGGAGGGGGGGGGGGGGGGGGGGGCAGAATGGCATGAGGCAACCATGTCATTGCAGCGGAAGCGCATCAATCACAGAGCATAGTTGGCAGACTCACCCAACCATCCCAAAGGGCGGCGATGCCTGAGGAGAGGTTGCCCTGCCAAAGGGAGGGCGGGTATGTGCAAATTAATTGGCGCCATCCCCTACCATCCCATCATTGTCCGCAATAATGGCGTTGGGGCGTGTGGGCTTGGCAGGAGCGCGGCGGCTCACCCGTGATATACAGTTACAAGCACCTCCTCGCGGCCTTTCAGGTAGAGTGAGAAATGCGTGAAGCACTGCCGCCAAAGGGAAACCAGCCGCCAATGGGGGTGGATGGGGTGAGTCAAGCCAAGAGATGAGTTCAGTCAAGCCCCGCGAGGGGCCATCAAGGTAACCAGGCAGTAACCATGCGATCATGCCTCATGCAGGGGGGCGGGGGGGGGGAGGGGTGGGGGGATGGATTGCCAGCAGCTGCCGCTGCCGCTGCAGGGCCCAACGAAGCGGAACGATCCCCTGATGGTGTTTCCCCTGCTTTGGGTACCCACCCTGAGGTTGCCGAAACGGAGGCAGTCCTTGTAGAACTCGTCCAGCGCCGCTTTCGTCCCCATCGCGAATCCCCCGCTCCCGTCGCCTTGCACGCCCGTGCGCTGCGTGCGCGACCCTCTGGCGCGAGGGGACTGCGCGCCGCCGCGGTCTGACGGTCTGTGTGGCGCTTCAAGCGACGGTGGCTCACTGGTTCTGTGCTCGTAGCTCCTTCTCGGCCAGGTACCGGTACTATGCCCAGGAAAACGCGGTGGCCACGGGCAGCTTCCCGCCTCCACCTGACTACCCCTACTTACTATCTAGCCTGCCAGCACCGGACGTCGAAGCTGCTGCTTCCCGTGATGTGCTGTTAGTGAGCGCTCGCAATCCAGCGCCGAGCAGCTTCACGTCCCTCTCGCAGTCTCGCCCGCCTGCGCCCGCGCCCACAAATCGCCCGCCCGCCGCCCGCCGATGACTTTTTTTTTAAATATCAGCACATCAAAAGCAGTCGTACGAGTATTCGGGGACAATGGGAGCTCGTACGCGTATTGGCGTACAGCGTTATAACATATACGAGCTTTATATACAGTAGGAGGTCATTATAATTACTGCATTCGATCTCTGAGTGATATACAACGATATATTTCTTTCTAATTCCCTTTTTTTTGGTGATTTCCGATATCGCCTTCTGCTGCTAGCTCATGTAAATTTTGCCCAATGACCGCAAATAATAGTTGGCTTGAATATATAATATATACGTCAGCAGATTTGCTGCCCCGTATTGTCCGTTTGTACGAGCAGCAGTAGCGCAGCTGCAGTACCTGGACGTTAAAGCCTTACTTA
The DNA here is from genome assembly GCA_006384855.1 of Tetraselmis striata. Classification (NCBI taxonomy): domain Eukaryota; kingdom Viridiplantae; phylum Chlorophyta; class Chlorodendrophyceae; order Chlorodendrales; family Chlorodendraceae; genus Tetraselmis; species Tetraselmis striata. Next base: position 45,909 of record VCJN01002678.1, read on the forward strand.
CCACAGCAGCAGGTAACTACTGTAATACCATATATTAATACTGATAGTTACCTGAGCTAGCTGCAAAATATCTAATAATAGCTGGTAAACTAATTCTGAAAATATCAATATCTCATGTCAGCGCGCGCGCAGCACGCAGCGTACTTGTATCCTGTACTAATATACGAGTGGGTGTCTGCACAGGTACGCGGCGCGGCCATACAAGCGCTGGTGTGGAAACTACAGGCGATATCGACTACGACGAGGCGCGGAAATAAGCAGCGCGTGCATGCTCTGCGTTCTCGTACCTCCACCCTCGGGCCTGCCAGGAGTACAACTCACAACAGGTCTCTCGATAATCAGCAGCCCCCGCAGCAGTCGCGTTACCTCCTTTGTGCGAGGAGTACCAGTACCTGTAGCTCAGCCACGCAGCTTCCCGCAGTTAGTTTGCAGCCGGGGTAGGGAGGAGCACGTACGATTCCGGCCATACGTGGACACGCCCTGGCCCACCCCCCTGCGGCCCTGCGGCAGCGCGCCCCCCCGGCGCCACAACCCACCGGCAGGCAGCAGCTCAAACCCTGCCAACCCACGGAAATGCCGGGGAACATTGGGGCCGTCGTGGCCCGCCGGCGCGCGCATAATCTGGCGACGGAGGCGGAAGGTAACCACCTATGCAAGCTGACGGCGTTCGCGCTGCTGCTGCTCGCGTCGCTCGCGCTGTTTGCCACGGGCGGGTACTACCTCCTCACGCAGTCGAACGCCGACACCACGCGCAGCGAGCTGGTGGAGCAGTACGACGCTGTGGTGGAGGTGCGATCCTGCGGGGCGACATGGATCGCTGCGCCTTAAGCGTGCGTCTACATAGAGAGAGAGAGAGGGGCGGTTCTTAGATGTGCTTTAAGCATGCGTAAATATATGAGCGCGGAGAAGGTGAACTTGTTAGGGTGTATGTGCTTTATTTGCGCAATGTGGCCCTCCTGCAGCCTGTCTATCACAGTGACGAGCCCCCCAATACTACCTGAATGACTGATCGCCTCTGCCCCTATCTCCCTCCGCTCGCCGTCCGCACATCAGAGCTGGACCGACTCGTACCTGCAGGAGTTCAAAGAGGGGGCGTTTTCGGTAAGTGGCGACGAGCCATCGCGCAGCCGGCCAGGACGGGTGCCCCATCAGCCTGCGTTGGGTGGTGCCGGTCTCGAGACACTGACACGCTGCCGGTCGGTGTGCGCCACTGCAGATCTCTCTTCAGCACCAAGGGGTGCAGGACCCGCGCCCCGGGAGCGGGGAGGAGCTTGAGGCGAGGCGGGACTCCACCAAGGACTATATCCAGCTGGTGGGTCGGGCGCCGCGGCAGAAGGTGGAGGAGCTTTGAGGGATCCAGGGACCAGCACACGGGTGAGTTCATCTGAGAAGGTGCTTGGCGATGGTGTCGCAGGAGGAGGAGAGCCATGGCGACCTCCTCAAGTACGAGGCGCTGAAGTACCGCGTCATCTACCCGCGCGACAACCTGACCGAGACTGAGCAGGCGGTCGCTGTCGACGTGTCAAAGTCCTCCCACTTCCTCATTGTCCCTCAAGGTGACGCCCCTGCCTGGCCGCCATAACGCGCCAAGCCTGCGCCCTGCTGATGCCGATGCTGATGCCCAATCCCAATTGTCCATTCGGACCCTGATGTCCCACACCTGCACCCTGGGTCCGCTACGTATTCTTCCATCGGACCCCCTCGCAAAGAAGGTACAATACCTAACGACTATGTATGTCTTAAAGGCACCACGTCAGGGGATGCATCACAAGCATTGCACGGAAATTCCGGCGTCATGACGCAAAATAGTGAATTGTGTCCACAACGTGCGAATTACTAACAGGGGGCAAACTTTGCCGACGTACATATCTGAGCAATGTGCGGTGTCACGTGCGCCAGACTGGCTGAAGGAGCCCCTGCCGAAAGCGGTGCTGCCGCGTCAGAGCCTGGTGACGTCGGCAGAGGTGGCGGTCGAGGAGGGTGCGGATGAAGGCGCCGAGGCGGACGCACCCGGAGCTTATGCCGCCCCCGTGCTGGTTGACCCCTGGGTCGAGACGGTGGTCAATGTGAGCCTGGCCGTCACCATGAAGAACAGCGAGGGGGCCGACACCGTGTTTTCGCTGGACCAGGTCCCGGCCGGCCTGGCGCAGATGACCGCCAACAACTACAAGGTACCATCTCTGTTGCTCATTTGGTTCTTGTTGTTTGAATCCGGTACCAGCCGACTGCAACCACAGCGGAATTGATACAATAGGTACCCGGGTATTGTCATAAATGTTTGGCAATACTTCTGAATTCGGCTTGTCTCCACTTTCCGATTTTCTCTCTGATTCATTCCTTGTATTAATATTCTTCATGTAAGAGCATTTAATGTACAGTAAAGAGCATACGTCTCTTCTCAGGAAAGGTGCGCTCAGGTTCACAATTACTGACTCTGGACCACTTTGTTGTGTCAAGAGGGAGAAGCCATTCATTACTCAACATTTAGCGCCATGATGAGACTCATTGGAATGAACGACGCAATGTCGCGAAAGGGTTTTTTTTTGGCCCAAAAACTGGATGAAAGCGCCCCGTACAGGTGCCAATGCACCTATGAATACAATCACCAGGAGTACAAACCTGTGCTCGGGCTCCTTGCAAGCTATCCTTACATTAGCTGTTGTTCAGCCGGCGTTTGACCCCGGGTAGGGCAGGCTTATTCGCGGTGTTGTTATTACCACATCATCACTGCGTGCGATGGGAGTGGGGCCATGGCGCCACGCCGTCGTCGTACGTAGCCCCGCTGCCGGGTGCCGCACATGCCTTGGTCGCACTGACGCGATGCGCCAAAACGCGCGCCTGCCCGCAGTCCTGCCGGCAGCGCGGCGGCGTGCACCAGAATGCGGCTGCCGGGCACCACTGCACCATCATGCTCGCCGCGTCCCGGATCTGCCTGGTGGTGCGGCCGCTCCCCGGAGCTTGCGACGTGTTTTGTTGAGTGCCCCCAGCGTGCAGGCCGGGGGGAGTGGCGCTATGGCACTGACACAGCTACCCCGAGTCGGGATCGCTGAAATCCGCTCCTTTTGACCGTCCCGCAAAGGGGAGGAGAGATGTTTATGCCTTGATTTTTACCAGAAGAAGGCAGACAATGCATTGACTCACATTGCGAGCTGCTTTTGTCTTGCAATTTACCAAGATTAACCAGGAATGCACTGACGTTGCAACTCGATGCTCCGAAGGAATTTATTTGCTTCGATGTGCGCAAGCCCAGAGAATTAAATCGCTCTTGTGGTTTTTGGGACGCACTGCATGTCAGGCGCGCAAGGACGACAGCGACCGCTGGCAGATTGACATGGAGCGCCAGGGGAACTGTCTCCGCACCTGCGTGCACCCGTGCACCACGCGCTTTAACGGGACAGTGCAGTACACGTACGCGCCTCGCCCCCCTGGCCCCTCGAGTGCACCCTCCCCCCCTTTTTGCCGCCCGCAATCGTATCATCTGAAATCAGGGGCGTAGGGGGCAGGGTTGGCATGTGACTGGGTCGGCGTATCAGGACAGGTTTGCCGATCGTGTTAACGGTGCGCTCCATTTCCCAGTAGCAACATGGCACATCCTCGTGGCCAGCAGCTGGCCGTAGTAATCGCGCGCCGTATCATGTTATCCATTTGTGCTCTATCTGTACATTAGGAATTACAAGATCACATGGTTTGGATGGATGCAGCGCTCACATGCATTCTGTTGGACAGTTGCGGATGCTGAGGTTTGAGGTTTTTAATATGTATACCTACATAATATGGTGTGTGTGTGTGTGTGTGTGTGTGTCTGTGTGTGTCTGTGTGTGTGTGTCTGTCTCTGTGTGTGTGCGTGTGACCATGTGCAGTGGATGATACCCCGAAATGCGCATTCCGGCTGCGCTTGATGCGATGAGTAGCTCGGCCGGCCAGTTAACCCATGTTGTGAATGATATTGCACGGCAGGCCTCAACGCAGCGCCAACCTCGCGCTGGAGGCGGCGCGCGGCAGAACGCCCCTCGAGGTGCTCCTGCGCTCCGCGCACGACCCCTTCCTGACAGCCACCGAGCTGACAAACGGAACGCTCAACTTTGGGCCATCGGGCGACGGTACGCCCACCGACGCCCCTCATGTACTACGCGAATAGTTCACGATGGATGTGATAGCGTGCGCTGCATCTGAGTACCGTGACACTGCCCAGCAGCCTTAGCGTCTTACTGTTTACTAGCGCGTAGGTGACAAAAACATAAACGGTTGTGCCTGGCCATGTTTTACCATCTTTTGCTATCTATATGTCTGCAGGCGTCGTTGCCGAACGTGCTATGTAATCCTTACGAGTGTACATACGAGTGTAGTTACTTACAGCACCGTGTAAGGACTACTGGTACCGGACGCGTAAAAGTACCACGCGTAATGCTGCTAGTATAGTATGATGAACTTTAGCGCCGTGCACCGGTCCGCATTCCAATGTGGCTATCTAATTTCGGATAGTGCACGTGTACTTTACTGATTAAATGGGCAATAGTATATAACCTCAAACCCCGTGTACTTAGTGCTTTAAGTAATCCATTCGCAATATGAATAAGATGCATTTGTCAGTTTTCTTTCAATCTATCAACACATTGTAAAATCTTTTTCCTGTTTCTATTCTGTTCTATATTTAATTCTGTTGTAGCGACAGAATTCTAAAAATGCCAAACTTTCATCCTTATTGACGGTGGAATTGGTGTGCGTGGCGCAGATGTGAAGACGGAAGGGATCATCTGCCTCGTCTTCGCGTTTGTGCTCGGCGTCCCCGCCATCGCCCACTTCGCTCTCGAATGTGCTGACGCGCGCCGGACGAAAAAGTACGAGCGCTACCGCAGCCCCGTCAGCGGGCAGGAGCAAGTGGCGGTGGACTCGGCAATCGAGCTTCACCCCTACGTGACCGGCAGTCCCTCAGCAGACGGTGCGTCGCGACAACCCGCCAGCATGCACCGCAAAGCCGGAGGTACTGTTTTGCGCCTGTTGCCAGCTCAGTCCCTGGGCTTTTTGTGTTTTCCGGGGGCAACTGAGCCTATTCTCCTGCTGCCCCCGTGTGTGCACGTGTATGTGTTGGGCAGGTGCGGCCCGGATGCGGCCCTCGAGCCCGACGCGCCGCTCGTAAATCCGAGTCTCGCCGGCACGGCTGCCATCGCACTGCCCTACAGTACGCTGCAACTAGTGCGTCCGGGCGAGCGCGTGGTGCTTTGCTGTGTGGCTCTGCGCGGTCACTGCGCGGGTCTGGTGTGAGCCTGGCTTCAGCTGCGCCGTATCCTGAAGCGCATGGGGATGATGTACTATATATATGGCGGCGGCCTTTTAAAAAACTGTGACATGATGCCTCTTGCTGCTGTCCTTCTCCTGTCCCACCCTGTGGCACAATACATGTTTTAACCGTTTATTCAGTAAGTATTCTTAGGGGGCTGAGAACGATAAATTAGATATCATAGTGTGAGTAGACCCAGGAAAATCAATGGGGGTGATTATCCCAGTGCCGCAGTGCCAAGAGAATCCGCAATGCCTTTGCGGCCCATCGTCAATGATTTGGCGCAATTCCATCAGGTGTAGAATGTCGACGGGAAGTGTTTAACACTGACTGACTGATTATTGGGGGGCTATGGTCGGGTTAATACCAGTGGTAATACGCTGCTAGACGGGTATTAACATTATTGCCATAGTATATTGCTGATCGAGTAACGCACGAGTCCGAGGTACGGCGGTACAATTATTTGCGGTGGCGTACGGCGGCTGCACCCCGCCAACATGCTCCCGTCCCCTACCTTTTACCGCGCCCGAGTTTAGCCTGGCCATGTTCGCCTCGGGTGTAGTGCTCAAATATGCCATTGTTGCAGGAAATGATATGCTCGCAAGTAGAACCACCTGAAGAAATTAAGGGCCGGCGCCTCCCCGGCGTGGAGCGCTTGTGTAGTTACATACCATAGCATGCAAAGCAGCCCCATGGCCACAAAGCATCATTGCTTGGGCTTCAAGGCGAATTTGTACGCGCGCCTTTCTATGCTAAAATAAGACTTGTGTGGAATAGTGTACACATTTGCCAGCACTACTCATTATTTGCTGATATACACCCCTCCACATAAGTAAGGGGTTTGCGAATTCGATCCACATGCCCATGCGCGGCAACACTGAGGCCGTCCATGCGCGCGTGCATGCATGTTACTCAGGGTTGAGGTGCGGCTGGGGAGTGATGCCGCGATAGAGCGATACACCCGATGTTGCCACGCGGTAGCCGTTGTCGTCACCACTTTTCATTTAGGCAAAAGCAGGGCGTCTGACGTTGGCGCTTCAAAACCACAAATTGCGCCACTCGTGTGCATAAACATGCAATCATGGGACAGCACAGCCCCCGTACTCATACCACATCACCCTTGGTACGATGACTATCCACCATACACGTAGGGCATTGAAATTAGGTCATTCACGACCTGGACCAAGCCCTACGTGTCGATGACGGTGGTTTACGGGCAAAATCATGGACAAAATGCGGTTGTGATCGCTGCAGGCGCAGACGGGAGAGGGTTCTCACGGCCTCCTTGCCGCAGGCCAAAGCTTTTCTATAGCAGTGCATGGCCGCATGCTCATAGCGCTCCATAGTGTGCCAAGTGGGACGGCAATAGCGTGCACCTTGATGCGTCGATGTTGGTGGAAATAATGTTGTGAAAGGGGGGATCCGGCATAGCGGCCGAGGGCATCGCTCAAGGGGGGCATGTGCCAAGTATTTGCGGTCTGTGCACGAGTACACGCAACAAACTGTCCGACCCGCTTCTGGTATCAGATTTTGAGATCCGCTTGGCGTAAAGTTTCACGCCAATCACACAGACGTCAGATTTCGACCTATATTATTTCAAACAAAAACGAGAAAAAGCCTAAATGGCCTGGGACGACCGTGCTTCCACTGGGGAAATTGTAGCTCTGTTCGCGTAGCTTTCAGTGGTATTTATATAATGTTTTTTTGATGTTTCCTAGCAATGCACTGAGCGATACCGCGAGTTTGAGAGCTGCACCACAAGGCAGCAGTGCAGGTAGGCGCGATGGTATCACGCCACATCGAGCTATGGCCCCATCCCACCCAAAAATACCCTAGCATCTTTGGTGACGTGTTTCCTCACCCGCCCACGGCCACCCCACCATGAAATAGTCTATGCATGCGCGGCCGGACGCTCGGGGCACCAACCCCCGTAAGTTGTTGTGGGGTACTAGAAAGTTAACGCCCAATGTGGCGCAAGTGGCACTCGTGCAGGACACTTGCTAGGGCCAAAGGGCTTGCCAACACCATATGGTGATAAAGGCTGAAATAAATGTGCAACATTCAAAGATTTCGGGTCCTAAGCCATAGATTTAGCTGCCTTACTATTCGTAAACTCGGATTCGGCGAGAAATGGGCCTGGGACTTGTGTGGAGAGGTGTATGCATGCATGCCTTCGTATATGTAACTGTATATGTTTATATACCTATATACCTGTACCTATATACTTATAAATATACCTAAATACATGTTACATATACACACATATATACATAGGTGGATACCAAATATATACATATATACATATGTATATACTTTTCCCGCAATTGCAGCTTTCTGATGTTCTCGTGGCGTCAGCAAAACAATAGTACATAGCAAACCCAAAACGCAGTTGCCTACGCGCAGCTGCAGTCCCGGAATCCACCATCCAGTAAGCTTGCCATGACCTTTGTTCAAGTAGCAATAATGGTTACAAACAAAAGTACGCACATCGCCCTGACACCACGCAGCTATTTTCGCATGTGAGAGGCTGGTTGGCCGATCATCCTCGAGATGCAAGTGTCCAGCGCTTGGTCACCTAATCCCTGAACTTGGGCCAAAACCATCATGGCATGCTGGGTGAGTAATCCTTGGCCGCCCTATACGCTGACGAGTAGTTATGAAGACATTCCCAAGGACATCCTGCTCGGAAATAATCCGCCCCGTGTGACATGACCTACGCGGAATCATCGCACGCCGTCGGACATCCAAATGAGCATCTGTGCAAAGACGTGCCTCGATGGGGCGTCTACGTTATTTGCTTCTGAGGGTGCCACCCCCGCCAAAGTGCTCCGCTGCTCGCCGTGCGTTGTGCGCTTGATCCTTCGCAGAGAGGTTGATGGCCCACGTCGGGAGCCACCCGCACGGATCCGCCTGGACCACAAAGTGCAGGACGCACTGCGAGGGCGTGGGAGCCGGATGGGAAGGGGAGGGGGGGCGGTCAGTGGCAGCGGGTGCCAATGACCGCTGCCGAAGCCGCAAGAGGACAACACACCCAACGAAATGCGCTCAACCATTGGACAGAAGCTCAGAACAACGTGAAAGGCGTTGAGGTGGCGCCTGATGCTGTTTATGCCAAGTAGCAGCTGTGGGGGAAGTGGCGGGCGATACAGAGTGGGGGGACGGGTGGGGCACCCGAGGGAGATGGCGCACCTTTTCTCGGTCGCTTTTGGAGTGCTCACAGTAGTACCCGCTGGCTAGAATCTGGCCACGCACGTAGCCCAGCAGGGAGGTGTCCGGTGGGTAATCCTCGCGCGCAGTGGAGCGCCCGATGCAGACGGCGTCCCCGTTTGCGAGCATCGTGGAGAAATTACTCCATAGGAAATCCCTGTGACACAAGGGAGAATGCAGCTCAAAAGCCGGTCCACTTCCCCCTGTTTTCGAGGATGTTTTCCGGCAGCAAGTGGCTCCGACACACTACCGTCCTTGACGCGTGATCTGACTCCTAACCCGACATGATTCTATTGACAAAAGCATGGCAGGGTAACCCCCCCCCCCCCCCCCCTTCCCTCTTCTCCCCCGCCTTTCTCTTTAGGTAGTGTATATATACAGTGGCAACAACATAGCGCCATTTAGCCTCGGCGCGCACCGGTCCGAAGCCGGCTTGGGCACGCGGAATGTCGCGTAGTTCACCTACATACGAGCACCAGCAGTCGCCGCTGTGTCAGCCGCTGTTGGTGGTGCACCGTCACGCACGCAGCCCGGCTACCAGCACGAGTACTGTATTCCATATCGGCATATCCATGGGATACCTTGTGCTTGGCGTCCAGCACGTCGACCGCCTGCGCGCCCGTGCACATGGCGTCCAGCACCTGCATGTTGCTGTCGAAGGTGTCGCCGTAGGAATGCAAGAAATCCAGCAGGTTGCTGACTGAGGTGTTGACGGTGGCCTCCCCCTTGATCATCACGATCGGGCTTTCGTCGGAGTACTGGTAGTATACCTGCAGGAGAGTGTTCAAACATAAAAAAATAATAAGAGTAATATTAAGAGCAACTCCGCATGACGATCAGTTCCGAAGCCCGCGCCCGCGGGGCCGCGGGCGGGCCGCTGCGGAGAAACACAACAATAAAGCGTGAAACGGGGGCCGCAGTGAGAGTCCAGCGTTAGCGTTGGCATGAGCGCTACCTTGAAGTTATTCGCCTCTTCGGATTCCTGCAGCGTCCAGTCGGAGTTGAGGACTCGGAAGAAGTCGAGCAGCAGCTGCTGATCCGCCTCGGACACCAGCTCCTCCGCGCCCAATGTCGACACCGGCGGAGGTAGGCCGGCCGCCGCCATCGGCACGGGCCCTACGCACTGCTCCCGTGCTTGTCGAATCAGGTCAGCGGTGGCTGGTCAAGCGCCTCAGCGCCACCCGCAATACGGGTGGAACAGTAGCTCGCCGTACAGCCCAGGTATGGCTCATTCTTGGGCGGCTGACCGCGATCAAGAGGGCGCGTGTAGTAGGGTCGTGACGACGACGTTGAGAAGCAGACGGGCGGCGGCATGCTGCGCTGTTGGGCTCAGTAGCAATATCCCTGCTATACTACTGGTGGTTGCGCAGCGCGCGCCGCAATAACGGTCGCGTGTATATATTAGAGCCGCCCGCCGTACCCTGTACTAGACGACTTTTCTACCGTACCCGTACACTCGCCGAGAGGACGATCCAGCACGCGAGATACTACTGCGATTATCATCCGCGGCGCGAGCGATAGGTCTACACTTCCCCACAAAAGTCATGCCCCCTCAAATCACGCAACACGCGGGAATTCACCTTTGCGCGGGTATATGGCAATATTATTGGGTGCCATTCAACCAACCCCAGGTGCACTCAATAGCCGCTTAGTGCATCGTCTTCGAAATTGGTAAATGTCTGTCATTTTGCGCAGAGAAGTGTGTGATAAAGTTGCAGAACAACCGCAACAAGCACGGAAATCGCATAGGCCCCAGCCATTCTTAGCATTGTAATCGGGTTCAGAGCATATAATAAGTGAAGTAGGTTTTGGCAAGTATATGTGCCATTTTCTTCCGAATTCGCCGACATAGTAGTGTCATGCGACCACTATGTGTTTTTCATTGAGTAAAAACGAGTTTCCATGCGAGAGGGCACATGAATCTCAGCGGCGTCGGTGTTGGAAATAAAGTTGAACTTGCATTTCTGGGAGATGCGTCCAGTCTGGGAGACATATCTTCGTGAAACGGTGTCGGATTGAGGCGTACGAGGTCGCGTTGGAAAGCGCATGGCAATAGCGCATTGGTATACGTTAGGGGACTTATATTGCCCGGATTTTATTTAGCGCGCAGAATTGCCATTTGGTGGCGTTTACGGGGTTTGCAAGCCTAATGTTGGGACCCGTAACGGGCACCTAGGTGCGACCCATAGTGCCTCAGACTCGAGCCCACCATAGGTCTTACTTTAGGTAAGCAACAACCTTTCATTATAGCGTTTCCCTAAATCAAGAGATGTAGTTTTTGCTCGCAATGCGTAGAAATTGCTGCGATTTTGCAGTAATGGTTGCTTTGGCACGATGCCTATCTTTCCTCCCACACCTCCCGCGCTGCGCCGTGGCAGTAGTGCATATCGGAAGGACTTTAATATGGGCTATCCACATGGTGAAGCTTGGGCCATATAGCGTGTCGCGTGTTATGCTATCAATGGACTCACTTCAATTTTAGGCCCTTTTGAGCACTAACAAAACTGTAGGGGTAGTGTTGCGTGCGCAACTGGAATGCCACGTCATCACCCAAATGACAAGATACTCCCACAAATTCATTTGTTATCATATTATCGGTGCGCATAACAGCTACTTGGGGGCATGCGCAACCCCATGAAGCTGAAACGCGTGCAATCGCATTGTGCAATTTTCTGTTGTAAAGCGGCATTTTTTCACTGTGCGCGGAAAAGAGCACTACAGAAAATGATCTATCAGTGCCAAGCTTCGGAGGGTGCCCTGCAACCAAGGGCATGGAAGCTGAGCTTCTGTAAGTAAAAAGCTATACGTGGTTTGGCTTTATGCTAGTGCGCAGCGATGCGCCCACGGGCATATTCGTGTAGGGCTTTTTTTTGTGGGAGAGTGCAAGTAAGGTATATTATCTGGCCGTATCGGGTCGCGGGAGACGAGTTGGTGACATCGCCGGTGACAGGCCATTCGCTCGAAATAACAGTTATTTTGCGTCTCCCGGCACTTGAAGCCCCTAAATAACGTTATTTTTGGCTCTCCGCTCAGTGCTTGTGACACCCCCAGCCCCAGCTGGTGACAGGATCCGGTGCTATTGCTGGAAAGCGATTGTCACCAGCGCGCGGAACGCGCCGCGGCTGTTGGAATATTCGTCGCCCGGCTCGGCCGGCGGGTGATGACGACTCGGCGCGATGCAGAGGCTGGGCGCGCTGCCCTTGTCACCGTAACAGACAAGTCGCTATGCTTCAGTCGCTACCTGCAGCGGCAAATAAAGCATATCTTCGGCTCGCGGAGCGGTCGGTCTCCACACTCTGCACGTTCGCCGTTTGTTTGAACCAGGTACGGGCGTTGTGGAGCTCGATGTCGCGGCATCGCGCGGATAGGCGACCCCCCCCCCCACCCCCAAACTAATAATACCTCCTGCCGGTCTTTTCAATGTGTCGACTACCGTGGCTGCGACTGATCGGCAGCAACCCTTCGCCACGCCCTCCAGGCCATCGCCAGGTTGCTGCACGACTCGACCGCGACGAGCGATCGGGCGAATGCGGATAAGCAGGTGCGCTTGCTCCGCGAATCGCCCGGCCGGACTTCGCCTGGGTTGCTGTAGAGCCGCTCACCCTGGCACCTCCGCTACGGCTCCCGCACCTGTACACCAGAACAAGTGGAGACCCCCACCGCATGCCGCCGTACTAGTACTTCCCCTCCTGGCGCCGCACAGCCGCCCCAAGATACGTCCGGAGCTACAGCCACGTGCGAGGCCATTTGGTGCATTTCGTCGTCGCGCCGACCTCGCCGGACAGTGACCCGCCACAAGTGACATCGCAGCAACCGCAGGCGCGGCCCTAGGGGCACCATTGAGGCTGAATGCACGAGAGATAGGAGTGCATCAGCCACTCACATATTGAAAATTCTCCTGCAACACTCCCTGCCTCTTCCCGTAGTGCCCTCCCTGGCCACCTCACCCAGCTTACTGCCTCACTCAATCACCACTTGCCTGATTTATCGCCATCAGCGGGTGCTGCTGATTAAGCCTACACATGCAGTCCTACATGCTATTATTGCAACTCCATTTCCATCTGTGTGTGTGGAAGAGGGGGAGCAATGAAAGGCTGTCAGGTTGGCGAGCCGAGCTTTTTGCATCAGGTGACCCGCCTACGTGCACAATCCAAATAAAATCACAATTGAGCACCAAAGGGGCTGCCATGCATGCGGGCTACGGCCACTTGCGCACCCAGTAGGCGCGCCATGGTGGCTGATGAGCAGCCAGCCTGTGGAGACGGCAATCAGCAACGCGACGGGATGCCGGTTCTGGCGTTTCTTAAGCATGCAGTGGGCGGGGGTGAGAATATGCATAATAATGTGGGTACGGCACTCGTTGCCTGCGCCTGCCAAGCAGCAGCTGCAGGGCACATATGGGAACTTCTTGCCGGGTAGCAGTGCCACTCAATGGGAGCACACATGGGTACAGAGGGTTGCAGTGGAGGGCAAACTTCAGGTTATGCCGAGATGGGCACACCAATGCCATGTTACAACAACATGTACGTTTAAATGTGCATATATTCATTGCTCTATGGCACACATTTCCTATCCAGCCTTTGCATCTTCACGCATTTTTTCAACAAAAGCCTTTATCCCCATCCCCTTCAATTTCTTGTTATCAAACTCATGCTCAGCCACATGCAAGCATGTGGCGGCATGGGCTGTGGCTTGACTACTGCTTGCCTGGGTCCGCGCCATTGTCTCTATCTCGACCATCAGCGCACGGCGGTACATAAAGAAATTACGACCTGGCCCAGCCCTCCTCCACTTGTCGAATGCTGGAAATTGGTCCTTGTTGTTTATCATATCCACGACGGGGGCCTTCTTTATGGTAGCATCGTTGGGCGGATCTGGTGGACACCCAAAGAACCACTCTTTGCATAGGGCCGTTGCGGTGCGAGATGCCTTGGACATAGGGCCGTCAGCCATGACCAGATGTGCCGACAAGGAGGGTGTACCACATGGTTCTTGCGCACCAGACTCCGTAACCGGGAGGTCGCTCTCAGGTGCTCCCCAGGGTGAGTCATCCTGTGGCCCTGCTTGCAGCTCCGGATGGTCCCGAGTTAATGCATGCACAACTGCCCATCTTCTACGTGCTTCCTTATCTGCACGTGATGCAGCTTCATGCTGACCGGCGATCGCGTCGTCTAGCTTCTCCTCGATACGTCCCATGTGTTCTGCGAGAGTAGCCACGGCCTATAGTTTGGGCATGCCGCGTGAGCTATCAGCGGATATATTTCATCGGAAAAATCTGGATACTCACATTGATACAAAACACACACTCATCACATATAACAGTAGTAACTTACCTTGGCGTTAGTCGCCCGGAGTGCAGATACATTGTCATTCACACCCGCCAGCGCGTCGGCGACTTGAGGCGCAAACTCCTTCACAGTAGGAGGGACAACTGTAGCCCGGGTGCGCTCTAGATGCTCCTGTAGTTGCGCCTTATACTCCTTATACTCGTCCATTTTGAAGACATCCATCTCCCATAATGGGTGGTCTGGCATGTGCTCCATCTTCTCTACATAATCTTGTATGAACACTTCACTGCATTGAAACAAAATTGATTGTCAGCAATCATGTGATGCAGCTGCAATAGGCTCATCATATCACATCATACGACGCATAGTAGCAACTCATACAAATAAGACATACCGTAAGCGCATCAGCGTCGTTGCAAATCCAAGCGCGGAATGGTCGGTCTCCGGGGTGTTGATCTTAGACTTCAAGTCTTCAACTTCTTTTTCGATCCCTGCATGGCGGTAAGGGACGGAAGTATATAAGTGTAAAAATACATTTATTCAAACCTTTAATAATGAATGATAGGAATTCCGCACGAAATTTCACATTCACAAGTGCGCTACATACACACCAGGGAATATTTTCTCCAAACACGCCTACGGAACTTCAAGCTGCGCCCGGGGAAGGCGGTAGTGTCCTGGTTGGTCAAACCCTGCCATGTAGGCCTCAGCCGCGACGTCAATGTCTGTCAAGTAGCACCTGCATGTACAGCACGGTATGCATATCAAAACCGACACACAACAAGTAGCATTCGCATCTAGTACTGCTGAATTCTACCCGCAGCTGCTACGATAATTGCTCGGCCGATGCATAACGCTGCCACATGACTCTTAGTTGGGCTAAGAGGGCATCACTTACTCGCTCATGACAGAGTTGCCACCTTCTCCGTCTTGGGCCCAGTGGCCTCTGCCTGCCACCATACCGGAATTGCCATTGCTTAAAAGCCGCAGACGCCTTGCAGCAACTCCGCGGGAGGCATGGGTAATCTTGTCGCTCTCAATACCCAAAATACTGAAAAGACGCTCAAGTATAGAGTGCTGAGCGTCGTAGTGGATGCCAGCATGGATTCGGTACTTGGCATCCTTTGGATCGGTTATGCCATCCTTGGCCCACTGTGGGTCATTCCCTACACACCCAGACAATCTCCTTAGTATTTCAAGTTATCACAACAAAGTGCACCTGCCATTAATTCTACTACATATTTAATCTCGGAGTTGTTTTTGATTTCTCGCTCTAGCAACGCATTTTCTAGGCAGTTAGTAATAACTACCTTTCAATAATGGATTTTTATACCAGCTCGCTTTGTCTTTGAAGTCTGGCATTGCTTCATTTTTTGTTGGGGTCAGAGGATGGTTCATCTGCATGTGAATCCTGGAATGCACGCAGCAGACATATAGCCTTAGTTTCAGCATGCATGTAATTGCAGCCATCATAAATCAATGTCAAAATGTGATGTGAAAGCCATCAACACAGTTGATATTCTCTCAACTTCTGATCATGGGGTGCACGATGCATGCGTGGTACGGCAACCCACCTCCAAACCACCAAATCCGACAAGGCTGACACAGCGCACATTACTACAGACTTGTGCCTGCTAAATGTAGAGACGGCCACTTTGCTGCCACTGCTTCCGGGGTCAAATTGATATTTCTTTCCTGTTGTAACAACAACCTTGTCAAAATGACATCATCATGCAGCCACATCCCGTTAAAAAAAAAACAGTGTTTCATTCATCACGGCAGCAACGTGGTCACTTGGTGGCGGGCACTTACTCCTGGGCAGATACAGTTGGATGGTTAGCATCGGTTGCCGGTCGCACGTGTGCTGGCCAATGCATGCGCACGTGTGGCCCCCACGCCGGACGTATGAGATAGAGCTACCGATGTTAACAAAGTTAATTCGGCGCTTAGAGTCTCCCCTATCTAAGGAAGAGTCTCCTGCAAATTTGGGAGAGACATGCACGGGTTTTCATTGCTATATATCCAAACGTTATAATCGCAACAGTGGATGGGCATGTGGGCAAAATGCGTTGAGGATGCGCTTGCATGTAGTAGGCATCGGTAGCTGTGGGGATTTATTCCTTACCCATGAGGAAATCCAGTGTGTCTCGCAGTCCACATGCTGCAGTAGGATCCTTGTGCCATGATGGGGGGAGATTTCCTTTGCCCCGTTTTTGCCTTTCCGGCTTGAGGGAGTGCACCCTGAGCTCTTGCAATATCTCGTAAACCTGATCCTCATATGATTTTGTCTGCGACGTGTCGCATCACATACCAATAAAGCAAACTGCCAAACATACTGAGGTAAATGTTTTGATTATTCTAGAAATCAACTGTGGGCAATGCGCTATCATATGATGCGAACGTTGCTAAGCATTTCTGTCATGCATGTGTATATGTAGCCGTACCGCTTTGTGAGCTTGAATGTCGTACAGACCAGTGGTTTCTGCCTGTCTGATAGCTTTGATCTTGCTGCACACAATATCAAGCCATCTGGAGTCTGTGCATAAAACAACACAATCATTGACGATCATTGATGCTCATTGAGTGCACCCACGCAAACACAACAGCCACCCATGCGTTGGTACTCACGTTGCTTGTTGCTTTTGCTAGGTTGTTCAGCGTTAGGATGAAGCCGCACGAATTCCGGCCCCTTCTTCCAATATTCGACCAGCCACAAGAATGCAATGGCGGCAAAGGTCGCTCCGATGCTTGACTTTACACAATCATATTCACACAGTTACACCATATAGTCAATGCCACATTGATTGCAGTCATGATGCCCTCCAATCACAACATGTATGCACTTCATGTCAATATGTAGTGGAATCTGAGAACAAACCCTGCTCCCCCTCTTTTCCTCTGGGTGTGTCTCATACCTCACTTGCACCGCGCACCCGCCGCGCAGCTGCCTTCTTCTCAGGGATTACTTCGGAGAAAGAGTCGTCGACATTGTCGCCTGCCTCATCTCGCAGACCATGCATGGCCCTCGACTGGCTGCAAATAACAGTACTCCAAGTACTGTTCTATGCTCTCCATCCATGCATGCACATCCAGCACATCTGGCAGGTCATATGATGGGATAGACTGTCCTTGATGGTACACTCCCTCATTCTTCACCCAGTGCAGGTATTTAACCATCCTTGCCAGGTCGGACCTGCACCACACACACATCAGTTGCATTCCAACAACATTAGCGCAATGCGGCATGGAGATATTTGAATAGGGAACGACATGTAACTATACATGGAGGTGGGCATGCCCGCACTTTTTTGAGGCATCATTGCACATCAAGTTTTGGGCTGGAGGTATACATCTGTTGGCTTCACTGAGAATCCGTTGATATTAAGGGTCGTCCTGCATGGAGGCCCGCTTCCGTTTGATACTACCTGTTGGTGGACTGACGGGCTCGTCTTCAACAAAGGCGTCACCCTATTCACCTTGCAGAAAGGTTTCATCACAACATCATACAAGACCGAGAGTATAAGAAACGACTAGCTCGCCGAATGCAAAAAAAGTCTCGTCGTCTCGATATTACCAGCTGCTAGCAATAATATCCGCATGATTTACCCGACACCCGCGTAACTTACCTCGCATTGGCTGGGGTAGTTCTTGAGTGTTTTGTCACACAACACAAGGGTGCCCGCCGCTCCCACTAGCAAGCCGTACTCCGCCCACTCCCGTCCCGCTTTCTCTGTACCGGTAGCAGTGGCAGTTATGTTGCACGCCAGAGGGTTGCCGCGGTGCTGGCCACTTGATCCGACCGAGCTTCGGATGAGGACTTCCCCCGCGCCCGAACACTCGTAAGTTAGCTCAACTTGCGACGCGGCAACGACGTAGGCACGGCCGCCGCACGCGCGGCTAGGACATGCCGCAGGGGCCGCCAGGCGGCGGATCCCCCGGCAAAATACCGCGGCTAGCATGGGAGGACCAGGGCGTGCTACTTTATACCACTGCGTGACGGCGGGAAACTCATACACTGCACGCTACCCAGCCCAGTACCGTTTGCGGCTGTGCACTGCCGTGTCCGCCGCCGAACACTGCTGCCACCGCTGGGGCGGTGACGGAGTCGCTACGCGCAGCACTCGTTCGCGGCGGGGCGGCGGCCTACTGTGGGTACTGCGGGTCGTCGTCCCCGAGAGAAAAAACGCGGTGCCTGTGCCGAACGAAACCCTCAGACCCGAGCGTAAACCCTGAATACGAGGTGCGGCGTAAGTAGGCGTAAGGCTCTGCCGGTCGCGCGTTACGCGCCCGTTGGGCAGAATAAGCCGTTATCGCGCACGCGGGAGACGCGGGAGACGGTGATCGCGGCGTCACCCGCGGGAAAATCCCCGTCTCCCGCGCCCCGAGGGAAGAGATAAGAACATATTATCAGTCATCGCGTTGCTGCTATTCATACGAGCGCTGACGAATTATATGTAGTGATGCTGCTGAGCTGCTCATCATCGTGCCGGCAGCAGCGCACTGATAGTACGAGTTCCGTACATACATACTCGTACAGTCAGAAATGCGAGTTGTTGATTAGATGCAACTGTGATGGGTTAGATGCAACTGCTTCCACCTCGCAGTTGCGGGCGTTTCCCAGACAGTGCCTTTTCGGGCGGTGATTTCCCGATCTCCTTCTGCAGCTCTAGCCCATGCAAATATATATAGCACTCGCTCATTCATGACACATATGCTGAGCCCGTATATATGTGTATGCATGAATTCCTGCATAATATCATCGGCGCGGCACTGCTATAGTGCTAGCAGTCGCTATTACAACACTCCACACAAGTCTTTGCGCGACGTAGACATCCGCGCGTATCCTTGCCTTGGTGCCCGAGCCGTGGGGCTACGGGGCCATGAAGCCTCGCCTTTCAGTGCATGCAAACCTCCTACGCCAAAAGGCAGCTGCTTCGTCTGGTTATCGCACAATCATGTGGAAATGTTTCAATCTCGGCAATGGCGTTGTTTGGCACAAAGCTAGAACCACCGAAACACGGTCAACGCGGCACATGGAAGGGAGCAACATGTTGGCGGTGTAGCTACCGTCCCTCGCATTTGCACGCGCACTCCCGCCGGTGGTGCGTGGACACATGCATGGCACGTATGACGCGCAAGTTGAGACCAATCAATGCATGGCTGCTACCGTTGCAATGCACGGGCTAGGCGGCATTTCCATCAATGACAATGTGCCGATAATGGAGACAATTCTCCGACATTTCAAATGCGCCCACAGTTTTCCAAGCTGCAAGATAAGCAGCTAACGGCGCCTTGCTGGGTAAAAGTAGTGCACACCAAGTGCAGCTTTCGATTCTACATGCGCATGCTTATCCCACCCGCACCGTGGGCTAAGCGCGAGCTCGCCCACATCAACAACTGCAAATAATTTCACGACTAGCGCAATATATGTCCGCGCGCATGGTGTAGCACATGTGTTAGGGTTGCGCCTGGCGACTACCCTAATACCACCTGCGACGTTTTATGGCCAAGTAATCTTACTGTTGTACTGCTGATATTTCAGCACGCGTATTATGTACTGGTACGGCCACAACCAGGCGCCAGTAATAAATATTCCTTGTAACATAAATACAGTACGCGCTACAACTCCTAATCATCAGGATAGCGCTACTAGCTGCCTGTCCGCGGTGCCCAGTTGGACCGCTATAGGATAAATATCCAATGCCACCAGCATGTTGTAAGAGATTACATTCAGCAACCAACTCAATTCGCCAAACGCTACGAGTAAGAGCCCTGTTTCACTAAGTACTGCCACGAGTACTTACACTGGTTTCGGCTTCCTGTTACGATCCATCTCCACCTGCCGACCCACCGCGACCTGCTCTCGCACGCACGACGATACATTCGCGATTTCGCAGGTCCTATCGACCCTTGGTAACGATTATGTACCCTTCAACCTTTATCCGAGTCGCCTGTCGCCATGGCATCGCACCGGAGCGCCCGTCAAGCCGGTTACCCTCCCGGTGGTCCACCCGCCGAGCAGTCTATGCGTCAAATTGTCGAGAAGAAGATGCTGGAAGCCCGCGTTGTGGCGCCAACCCAGAACATCTCTCACAAGCTCGCCGACGTTCATGACTTCCCAGCAGTCAAGGCCTTTCTGGAGAACTATACGCGCGACACAGCAAGGCCCCGTCGGAGACTACGCGCGTGACATCGGCGCCAAGCCGAGCGACCCCAACATAGCTACCTGTTGTGTCGACTTGCAGCGCAAGCTACAACCCGCATTTGCCTTGTTGCATAATGAACCTTTCGCTGTGCCTGAGTACTTGCAAGTGCAACGTATTGTGCAGGCGATTCCCAAGCACGAAAGAGCCGAGGTGAAAAGATGGCTAGCCACGCCAACGAGACTGTCTCGACTCAGAGTAAGTCCATGCAAAATACATGCAGTGGCAGCTAATAAGCTAGCCAAGCAAGTCGACAAGATCGACTTACACAAAAACAAATGACGGTGTTGAGCAAAATGCCAACCTGTGCCTCTCAATGTAATTGAGACAATCGACATTGACATGTCGCCGAGTCCATGCAAAGAAATTGCATGTGAGTCCATGCAAACATGCATGCACTGCCAAACTGCCTGCCCAGCCCCTGCATGAGATCGAGGATACAGATGTCGATATGGTTGAGCATTGCGCTCCCGCGGCACTGAACCCCTCCGACTCACAACCTGAGCATGAAGCTCATGGGTGTTCCTGTGCTCATTCACACCTCGTTGCCGACATCGAGGACGAGACAGGGTGCAGAGAAATGTCGACAAAAATGTCAAAGACAAAAGACGCATGCTAAACTGCATGCCAAACTGACTATCATGCAAAAGAGATCTCGAGTGCGCAGAATGCGTACCAAAAACAATAATCAAAAGAATGACACTGAAATTGACAAATATGCAAAACCAAATGCATGTCCAACTGACTCTGTTGTGTTTGACCAAGCAGAATTCAAGAGACTGAATTATGCCTATGGTCCAGTCACTTTTGATGCCTGTGCCTCAGCATATGATGCTGTCTGTTCAGATTATTGCAGTGCTGAAAAACCATTTCTGCAACAAAATATCAAAGGTAAAACTGTGTTCATCAATCCAGTGTATGATGACACAGCCCTGCCTATCTTGCAGCATTTTGAGATGCAAAGACAAGAGTCACCTTTTGACACAAGAGGTATTATTGTTATGCCCAGATGGTCCTCACAATTAGGACAATCCTGGAAACCACTGCTTTCAAAATATAAGAAAATTCATAGCTACCCGCCTGGAACATATCTGTTTCACACACCCAGTTCAGCGACTGATACTGAACCTATGGGACCCACTGAGTGGTATGTTGATGTCTACCTGGCTGACTACACTGTTGAGGAACGTTCAGCCCAGGCAATTAATGACGTCGTTACCACTGAGGAACTCAAAACCATGCTGGCTGAACAGCAAGGTAAGGAATATAAACCAAAAGCCACAAAGTCCCACCAGTCACGTATGATGACAGAAAAATGTTTTGTTACCAGCAAGTCTGATCATGACTTATTGCTATTACACCCAACATGTGCTGAATTTAATATAACACCTTCCGTACTGGTTGACAGCGGTGCTACTTTGAACTTTGCCAGCACCAAGTATGTCAAAGAAAATAAAATACCAACTACACCACTTCAAAACAAAGTAAGAGTTATTCTTGCTGATGGTAGAATGGTTCTCGCCTCACAAAAAATCACCCTTGAATTAAATATCAACAATTACACAATACCCATTGACTTCACAGTCACACCGTTACAACATAATTTCAATCTGGTTTTAGGGATGCAATTCCTGAAACAACACAACCCACATGTTGATTGGGAATCTGGTCTGATGACATTTTCCACAGGACTAAAAGTCCAATGCCAAACAGAGCCCCGCCAGGCTAATGTCAGAATGGTTCATGCTAATGCCATGGCCAGAGAAATTGCCAAGCATGATCCTGACACAGTTTATTTCTGCGCCATTGTTAAACAATACAATGCCACCAAAGAGAGTGATGAGCTCGATATTGATGATGAGATAAATACAATTGACACTGACCAGTCTGCAGCTTATACCGCTCAGATCAGAGACTTATTGCGAAAGCATAAACCAATATGCTCTCCGCTTGACAACCTTCCACAATTACGCCCTGGTCTTGATCATGAGATCCCTCTTGTTCCTGATGCTCAAGTTCCTGCAGGAAAAATATACAGATTATCACCTGCAGAATTAGAGGAACTAAGAACACAACTGAATTCTTTTCTTGAGAAACAGTTTATACAGGAGTCCTTCTCTCCATATGCAGCTCCTGTTCTCTTCGCCCGCAAGGCCAATGGCGGTCTGCGCATGTGCATTGACTACCGTCAATTGAATAAGTACACCAAAAAGGTCGAGTTCCCTGTTCCACCTGCTGATGCATTACTTGATATGCTATCTGGTGCTACTGTCTATTCAGCTCTTGATCTCGCCTTAGGTTATCACCAACTCCGGATTAATCCACCTGATGTTCCTAAGACAGCGTTCCGAACTGTCTATGGCCAATTCGAGTGGCTAGTAATGCCATTTGGACTCACCAGTGCTCCCTCCTCTTTTCAACGCCTGATGACATCTATACTCCAGCCACACAAGCATACCTTTATACTTGTATACCTGGATGATGTCTTGATTTTTAGCAACTCGCTTGAGGAACATTTGCAACATTTGGACACAGCTCTTACTATGCTCGAGTCTAATGACATTAGACTACGATTACAGAAATGCTGGTTTGCCAAGAATGAACTAGAATACCTTGGACATATGGTATCACACGCTGGCCTAAGACCCTCGCCTAATAAAATCAAGGCTGTTCAGGATTGGCCCAGGCCTAAGAACGTTCAGAATGTCCAACAATATCTTGGTTTCTGCAATTTTTACCGACGCTATGTGCGCAATTATTCTGCTATTGCAGCACCGTTATATGCCCTCACAAGAAAGGATAAAATATTTGATTGGACAGTTGAATGCCAAGCTGCATTTGTAAAACTGAAGCAAGCCTTGTGCCAGTCCCCAGTGCTGGCAAGCCCTGTCACCGGCAAAGATGCTGAGTTTGTAGTGGCTACTGACGCCAGCAAATATGCCTTAGGTGCAGTTCTGCTCCAGGCTAATGCTGATGGCCACTTACACCCTTGCAGCTATTATGCAAAGACATTGCAGGCTGCACAAACAAATTATCCCACCTATGACCAAGAGCTCTTGGGTGTGGTATGTGCTCTGAAAGAATGGCGCTGCTACTTGGAAGGCAGTCGCCGTATTACAGTTATAACTGACCATGCCACATTGAGGCATTTGCCTACACAGGAAGGACTAGGCAGACGCCATGCCCTATGGTTACATGAAATTTCACCATACATGGCAGTCAACCCACAGACTAATGAACCTGTGTTGCAGATATTATATCGCAAAGGCGCTGACAATGAGGCTGATGCTCTCTCTCGCCGCCCTGACTTGCATTATGCATTGACTGAATATGAAAACCAGCTGGTCGAAGCTGACCTTGAACAAATGCAGGACTATTTGTCAGCAATGTCCGCCTTGCAGATTGACAGCAAGCTAATAAACAAGATCAAAGCTGCCTACATCACTGATGTTGCCTACAGTCATGGACGCACCCCCAACGGTGTGCGACAAGATGAGACTGATGGTCTCTACTACATGGCAGATAAGGTCTGTATACCCAATGATTCTGAACTGAGAAAACTCATCATTGAGGAGTATCATGTTGGTAATGGACACCCCAACCATACCCGCACTCTTGCCAACATACTGCGTATGTTTTGGTGGCCACGCATGAATACCACAGTCAAGCATTACTGCAAACACTGTGATACTTGCGTTAGAATCAAAGCAGCTACCACCAAGCCTCATGGTTCTTTATTTCCCTTGCCAAAGGCAACCAAGCCTTGGGAGATAATCTCAATGGATTTTATAACCAACTTACCTGAGGTGGATGGCTATGATGCTATTGCTACGTTTGTTGATACATTCACCAAACAGTCACATTTTGTGCCATGCAATATTAAGATTGATGCGACACAGCTGGCCAGATTATATTTGGACAATATTTACAGACACCATGGTCTCAGCAGATGTATCATCTCTGACAGAGATCCCAGGTTCACTTCAGTGTTCTGGAAATCATTGTTTACAGCTCTGCAAACTAAGCTAAATATTTCCAGCGCTTATCACCCGCAAACTGACGGTCAAACTGAACGCACCCACAGAACTATTGAGCAAATATTACGTGCGTTTGTTCACAAGCAACATGACTCTTGGTTAAGTCATTTGGCTCTTGCTGAATTTTCTTACAACAATTCAGTCCATTCAGCAACACATTATGCCCCTTTTGAGGCAATTTATGGCATGATGCCACTGACACCACCTGATCTGATTGCTACTGCCAACCAAGATGCACGCAACACAGTTGCAAATATTCAAGATATTCACATGTTGATTACTGAGCAACTGAAGCTTGCTGATGAATATCAAAAGGTCTATGCCGACCGCAAAACCAGCCCTGTTGAGTTCGCAGAAGGAGACAAAGTCTGGCTCTCAACGGAGCACTTGCTCATACGCAACCAGCCGGCGCGCAAGTTCCGACAGCGCTACATCGGCCCCTACCCGGTCACAGCCAAGATCTCCAGCCAGGCGTATCGTCTGCGCCTGCCACCAACGTTCGACTGCCACAATGTGTTTCACATCAGTCGACTGCGCCAGTGCGTCAACCCAGATGCACAGCCCGATACAATACCGTCCAGTGTGGAGCCCCCTGTCGACGAGTTCGTCGTTGAACGCGTGCTCGATTTCTCTATCGAGCGCCGCGAGGATCTGTACAAGCGAGGACTCTGCCTCGTCTTTCTGGTGCGTTGGCTGAACTACGACTCAAGTCATGACAGCTGGGAACCATACAGCGCGCTGCGACGTGTCGAGGCGCTACACGATTTCGCGAGGACGAGCCGACATCTGCAAGACACGCTACGCTCAAAGGAATACGCCAACCTGCGAGCGCGCCACCCGTCGCGTTTTCCAGAGTCCATCCCGGAGCGTTGACACCTACTGCTGCTGTTGCTGTTGCTATATCACGCTTCCACCGCCAACCGACATCTGGGCCAGGCCTTCGGCGACGCGAAAAGACACTTTCCAGTTCGTCATTTATCAGAGGGGTGGGAATGTTAGGGTTGCGCCTAGCGACTACCCTAATACCACCTGCGACGTTTTATGGCCAAGTAATCTTACTGTTGTACTGCTGATATTTCAGCACGCGTATTATGTACTGGTACGGCCACAACCAGGCGCCAGTAATAAATATTCCTTGTAACATAAATACAGTACGCGCTACAACTCCTAATCATCAGGATAGCGCTACTAGCTGCCTGTCCGCGGTGCCCAGTTGGACCGCTATAGGATAAATATCCAATGCCACCAGCATGTTGTAAGAGATTACATTCAGCAACCAACTCAATTCGCCAAACGCTACGAGTAAGAGCCCTGTTTCACTAAGTACTGCCACGAGTACTTACACCGACGATCCATCCCACTGGATCCCACTGGCGACTACCCTAATAACATGCCACCTATGACCAAAGGGGAGGAGCCGAGATGACGAATTGTTGCATTGGAACTAATACTATGTGTTATATTTGCAACCAAAAATATATATGCTGTTCTGTATATTTTTCCGTGCAAGCTTCGTTGATCTTGGGACCTGTCAATTGACAGATGACCGGGTCGGCCCGCACTCCGAATTCCGGTCCAATTCCCGCACCCCGGTTGCCGTCGATTTCTAACTACCGGCAAACAAGCGCTGCAGGCAGTTCTTTGTTATTCAGCGTTCTCTTTTGGGGTCACATGACCCCAGGATCATTAATATAATTACATGAGCTAGCAGCAGAAGGCGATATCGGAAATCACCAAAGAAAAGGGCAATCAGAAAGGTCCTCTACAGCGACTGCGGGGTGGATCATT
The DNA here is from genome assembly GCA_006384855.1 of Tetraselmis striata. Taxonomy (NCBI): domain Eukaryota; kingdom Viridiplantae; phylum Chlorophyta; class Chlorodendrophyceae; order Chlorodendrales; family Chlorodendraceae; genus Tetraselmis; species Tetraselmis striata. The sequence goes on from VCJN01002678.1 coordinate 71,710, forward strand.
AATAATATATTACAGTATTGATGATGCTCGCGGTGGTCACCTCTCACTCTCTCAGTATGTCGATAATATTCGCTGCTAGCAGGTCGTGAATTAATTCCAGCTTACAGCGATTCCCCACAGGTACCCGTACAGGTACCTGCCTGGTACCAGGAGTTGCTAATAAGCTGCAGTTAAATCTGAGTTAAATCTTATGTCTAATATATTTAGTACATACTGATTTTAGCGCTTGATTTACAAGTCACACCAGTATGGTCGCTATGAGTTAGTAGGACGTTGCAGCGCGCGCGCGTAGCCACCATTAGCGACTAGTGCCTCGGGCAAATACCCTGTAGCAGCATATCGCGCCAGCATGTCTCGCATGCTGTGAACGTGTGATGCTGATCAGCTGCCCATACACAGGTACCGTACAGGGTAGCGACAAATAAACGACGGCAGGAGCAACCCGCGGAACGAAACGCAGAGCTACGCATCACAGCACGCACTCCCTCATAGTCTCGAAAGCAGAACAGGCTCGCACGCCAGACCTGCGCAAAGCGACAGGACCCAGAGCACCCGAACTGTCGCCCTCGTCCGGTGCCTGCCTACCAACCGCCGCACGGCTGCTCCTCCCCTCCAGCCGCATCAACGCTCCCACTCCCGGCGGCGGTAGCCCCTCGTCACCATGGTGGTGGGGACAAAGTGCCCGCAGATCACGGGGCTGGACATCCTCAAGGGCGGCCCCCTCCCGGCGGTGCCACCCACAGATGGCTCGCCCGCTGTTATCGAGCTGTGGGCCTCCTGGTGTGGCCCGTGCCGACAGGTGGGCCTGGTGTGCGACGTGCCGACTTTCCCCATAACCCGCCGTCGACGCACATGTCTCCGCAGATTGTCCGGCAGGCAAGCAGGACTACGTATCCTGGTTTAGGAGACCCCCCCCCCCCGGCCCCCGCTTCCGCCCACATGGATTTGCCAGACTTTGCCTTCGCCCCCTGTGACAAGTGCATCTTCTGCCTTCGTTATATCGCAGGTGTTCCCGCATCTGACCGACCTCGCGCGCAAGCACAGGGCGGCTGGTCTGGCGGTGGTGGGGATCACGGACGAGGCGCGCTCGGTGGGGGATTTCGTGTCGCAGATGGGCACAGGGATGGACTACGTGGTGGCTCGCGACGCGGCAGGCGACTGCGCGCGCAAGCTGAGGGGCCCCGCCGGCGTGCGCGGCATTCCGCACGCCTTTGTCGTCGGCGGGGACGGCACCATCACCTACAGCGGGCACCCGATGGACCCCAAGTTCGACGCCGCGGTGGAGGCGGCGGTGCGCGCGTCGCGCGTCGCGCTGCCGGCGGTGACGGCGACTCGCGAGGAGCTGCTCGGGCGCGGCGTGAAGGAGCTGAAGGCGATCCTCACCGACCGCGGCCTGTCGCTGGCGGGTCTGGCGGAGAAGGCGGACATCGTGGACCGCATCCTCGAGCGCTGCGCCGGTAACGTCACGTACTATGCGCAGCGGGGGGCGGTTAACACGGGCGCGGCAGCAGCCGCGCCCCCCCAGGCCGCGCCTGCGCCCTCGTCGGCCTCCAAGCCGCCCAACGTAGTGTGCGAGGACGGCGTGTGCCGAATCGTGCCGCCGGGCAGGGACAAGCCCTCAACGGCGGCGGCCGATCTCCACCCGGACGACGTCGCGGGGATGAAGATATCGGAGATCAAGGCCGCGTTGGCGTCGGCGGGCATCAGCACCACGGGTTTTGTCGAGCGCTCCGAGTTTGTGGAGGCGCTGCGGTCGTCACTGGTGAAGTCTTCGCTGTGACCTCACCTCTCCCAGCGCGCCCCCCGTTCGGAAGACTAAGCGGCGACCGGCACCACAGGGGAGCGAGCGAGCAGATGTGACAGGCGCCGTTTTTTATATCCACGTAGGGACCAGGGACGTGGAATTGGGGGCATGCAGCGCTGGTGACCGCCAGCTATGCCGCGTGCCTATGCCGCGTGAACTTGTTGGGTGGCTGGAAAAGGGGCCGCGCAACACTGGGGGGGGGCAGCAGCTATAAATGAATCCTCCTTGAGGTTGAGGTCTCGATGTAATCAACCCGAGCGGGGGCCTCGCATGTGAACGCGCCAGGGATACGTACATTGGCTGTCTGGCTACGACCTCAATGACATGGGTGAGGACGGCGACCAACCTTATGCCCGCCTGCGATTGCTGACATGCCTCTGGCACGGGAGGGTCCTCGGTAACCGGCCAACCACTGCAGCCTCGCATGACTCCAGCCCATCCCTCTCTGACACCACTCACCACACCGTGCCACACACACCTGCCTGCCAACACATAATCACGTACCAAAGGACTTTCATACATGATTTGATCAGGCGTAGCGTAATGACGATGGGAAAGTATGCAACACCGACTGACTGTACGTCATGCCCCTGCTGCATGTTTTCATTATGGGTGCGTCGCAAACGCCCTACGTAGGGGCAGCCACACCACCGCCCACTACTTCTATGGTAGGACTAGGAGGGGTGGGGGGCTGTCATGTTGAAAGGAGGATGGCTTGGAAACGATCAGCCGGAAGCGTGGTGCAATTAGTGTTGCCAAAGGCAGCCCCGCAGAACTATTCGGCTTGGTTGAGAACAGCAAGGTAGCACAAGAAGCAGTTTAATTCAACAGGGGCAGCCCCAGCGCCACCACTGCCAGTTCTATTTAATCACAAGGGCCTCAAGATGACACCACGTGGCAGTCAATAGCGACCGAGTGCGCGGCCGGGCGCATAATCGCAAGCTGGCACCAAGCGAATACCTAGAGGCAGGCGGCCATGTGCATGCGGCCTGTTTGGTAGAGGGAATGTTTCCTCCAAGAATGCGGCTTCCAAAGGAAGGGTCTGCATATACATGGACCGGGTGCTTTGCCTCCGCTGACCGTGCTACTGGCGGTGAGGTTTCTGCTGATGGTGCAAGCGGTCATCAGGAGGCACAACATCTCCGCAGCAGTTTGACACCTCAACCGCCTGTCGCACTGCCTTACAGCTAGCCTAGTGCCAGACACTCCCGTGGGGAAAAGACCTCACTGAGTCCGTCCTGGCACACCGCACGCTCACCTCTAGCTAACCACAGCGGCTGCTATTAGCACGCTGGGGGTTTCCGGGTCGCGACGCGCTCCTACTTCTTCCAGGGGTCGCCGCCGCTGCTTTCGCCCTCGACCACCTCGGGCGTGACCTCCTCGCGCTTCTCCTCCGCGCTGGGAGCGGGCTCCGTGGGCTGCGGCGCGGTCACGTTCTCCGAGGTCGCGCTCATGTTGGCCATCATCTCGTACACGCGACCGGCGTAGTCCTGTGGGAAAGGGGGCATGACGGCCTCAGAGAGCTGCCCAAGGTCACATGTGAGGAAAAAAATGAAATCGAATAAGCAGTCGAAATAAGTCAGTACACAGCAAGAAGAATGACTGAAACAGCCGCCCATATACGTTTTATCCATGACAAGCATACACAGGAACAAAGTGAATGGGGTTTTTTGTGACAAAGTGTAGAAGAAACATTTTGGAATTGTATGTAAATTGGCAAAAGTTGTGAAGTACTTCACTTTCTTATGAGCCCGTGACCACAATTAACCAACACTGTAGGCAGTGGGCGAAGGGGTACCTTGGGCGACTCGACCGCGAAGCCGGAGGTGATGAGCGCGGTCTCGTACATCAGCTTGACCATGTCGGTGGCCACCACGCTGCTGGGGTCTGCCGCGTGCCGCTCCTTGATTGACTGGATGACGGGGCTCTCCGCGTTGACCTCCATGATCTTGCGCCCCTTCATGTACTCCATCGCGCGGTTGTCGCCCATGGCCTGCGTCTTCATGATGCGCTCCATGTTGGCGCTCCAGCCCATCTTGGAGGTCACCAGGATGCAGGGCGAGTCCCGCAGGCGCTTGGAGACCACCACCTTCTCCACCTTGTCGCCCAGAGTGTCTGTCGGGGTGAGCGGGCGGGCCAGGGTCAGTTGCAAAGGCATATATCCCCATTGACAGAATCAATTCTCACTGCGGGTGCTGACCCGATTATAAGAAACAGAAAATAGGAACGCGCTATGTCCTTATTGGTCCAATCTCAGATGAATACATCGCGTTCTTATCGTTCGCTAGCACACCGTTTTTGAGAGCAAAAAAATGGGTTCTTATAGCAGGGTCGGCACTATGTAGTAACACAGCAACAGTAGCCGCGGCGGCAGCGGGTGGCGCGCACCCTTCATCCAGCCCAGCGTGCCCTCCAGCTCCTTGGCCGCCTTCTCCAGCGCCGCCTTCTCCTCCTCCGTCTCCTCCAGCGCCAGGTCCTCCTTGGACACGTCCAGCAGGTCCATGTCGTTGTACTTGCCCAGGTTGGTCACGGCCACCTCGTCGATCGGCTCTGTCAGGAACAGCACCTGCCGCAGTCGCAAACACAGCAGAGCAGTCGGTTCCCGGATGCAGGCAGGTAATGGTAGTACGCGTCACTCCACCGCTGTCGCTTTTAGCGGGGCGGAGGGCAGCCAATGCGGGTGGCGCGGATCCTGACGCACCTCGTATCCGCGCTTGACGAGGTCCTCCACAAAGGGAGCCGCCTCCGCCTGCGCCTTGTTCTCGGCCGCCATGAAGTAGATTGCCTTCTGGTTCTCCTTCATGCCCTCCACGTACCTACCGGCAGCAACCGGAGCTGTCATGTTAGAGCGCACCCGTTATAGAGTAAGGATGGGTGGGGTGCATCCGGAGTACTGTGCAAAGACAATACTCAGCGCTGGGTGAGCTTGCGGGACGGCTCACTTGGCGAGGCTGATCTTGTCATCGCCCGACTTGGAGGAGTGGAAGCGCACCAGGTCCGCCAGGACCTTGCTGTTGTCCTTGTCCTCGATGAGGCCCTGCGATGGCAGACAGCGCCGCGCTCAGCGCAGGGCATCAGAGGTGGGCACGAGTGGCGGAGAGCCGCCGAGATGCGGGCGCCAATGGGTGGGGGGGCCTACCAGCTTGAGGTTGCGGCCAAAGGCCTCGAAGAAGGTGTTGTACTTGCTCTGGTCCTCGGCGCTGGAGAGCTGCTTGAGCGTGTCGAGCGTGCGCTTGACGAGCTGCTTCTTGATGAGCCGCACCACGCGGTTCTCCTGCAGGATCTCGCGCGACACATTGAGCGGCAGGTCCGAGCTGTCGATGATGCCCTTCATGAAGCTGAGGTAGCGCGGCATCAGGTCCTCGTCAAACTGGTCGCTGATGAACACGCGGCGCACGTACAGCTTCATGTTGCGCGACTTGGTGTTCATCTGGTCCTGCTCAAAGGGCGCCATGCCAGGCACGAAGAGGATGCCGCTGAACTCGATGGTGCCCTCCACGTTGAAGTGGTTCCTGCGGGGCAACAGCGCAGCCGGCAAGGGGGATACGGTTGGCAATCAGGGCCTTGGCCAGTCAGGCAGATGGGTGAGACGTAAATGGACCCTGACTAACGATCGAAGCGGGGGGGGGGGGGGGGGGGGGGGGGGGGTCGCACTTGGCGAGAGGGGGCATGAATTCCTTGAAGGTGGTCTTGAAGAACTCGTCGTACTCCTCGTCCTTGACATCCTTGGCGCTGCGCACCCACAGCGGCTTGTTGTCGTTCTGCACCATGAACTTCTTCTCGTCCTCGTACACCGTCTTCATGACCGGCTGCACCTCCGCCGCCTCCTCGCCCTTCTCCTCCGCCTCCTTCTTGGCCTTCTCGCGCGCCTCGGCCGTCGCCTCCTCGTCCACCACGTCCTTGCGCACGCTGTCCGTCTTAAACAGCTTGATGGGGAAGGAGATGAACTCCGAGTACGTCTTCAGCAGGCCCGCCAGCTTGTTCTCGTTCGCCAGCTCCTCCGAGTCCTCCTTCAGGTGCAGCGTAATGCGGGTGCCGCGCCCCAGCGGCTCGCCAGTGTCCGGCTTGATGGAGAAGTTGGTGCTGCCCACGGTGCTCTCCCACACCCACTGCGTGTCGTCGTCCACGCTCTTGGTCTGCACCGTCACCCGGTCCGCCACCAGGAAGGAACTGTAGAAGCCGACGCCAAACTGCGCACCGCCACACGGCATTCGTCCGCGTCAGCTCCCCCGCAGCTGGCCGGGCAGCCACATGACACCCCACCCCCCCCCCCCCCCCCCATCCCTCCACTTACAACGCTGCAGGTGTCACTGTTGTGACAAAAGCAATGCAGCAGAGGGAGGTTTTGAATTCAGCCAGGGGTGTATTCAGCTGACGTCAGGGCTTCTCGAGGCCAGGGCCCCACCTTGCCGATGAGGTTGGCGTCGCCCTTGGACTCCTTCACCGCCTGCGCAAACTTGGCGGTGCCGGAGCGCGCGATGGTGCCCAGGCTGTCCATAAGCTCCGCCTTGGTCATGCCGATGCCGGAGTCAGTGATGGTGAGCGTCTTGGTCTCCGCGTCGCCCCTGCGCCACAAGGCAAGGCGGCCCAGGGTTCAGCCAGCATTCAGCCAGCATTCATCCAGCATTCTAGATCCACCGTAGCAGCCATGCGCAGCCGGGCAGGGGGGCGCACTGGATGTAGATCTCCAGCTCCTCCTTCTCCTTGAGGATCTCGGGCTTGGTGAGCGCAACGAAGCGAGCCTGAGGGGGGCCAAAGGGGGGGGGTGTGTTAGCGTGACACTTGTGGGGGCCACACCTTGAGCATGTGAGCCTACGGTCCCTGCTGCTAGAGGGGGGTACGGCGCCCGACCTTGTCCAGGGCGTCGGATGCGTTGGAGACCAGCTCGCGCAGGAAGACCTCGCGGTTGCTGTACAGGCTGTTCACGATGAGGTCCATCAGGCGGTCCACCTGGAGAGGGATGGCAGCACAAGGGGGGGGGGGGGGGGGTTGGGTGCAGGGGAAGGCACCAGTCACCTGCACTGCCGTGCAACACTGGAGGGAAGACATGATAGCATATATGCAGGTTTCCACTCCGTGGGGAATTGTGTCTGTTAATGCCGATATGCTTAACAAATGCGTGGATGTGAGGAGAGGAAGGGGGGGGGGGGGGGGGGGCGATGGTACCTCCGCCTGGTACTTGAAGGTCTCCTCCGTGGAGACGTCGTCCGTGGAGGCGGCGGCGACAGGCTTCATCCCGGCGCCGCGGTGGAAATGCTGCTGCAGCAGCAGCGCCGCGGGCGCGCGGTGGAGGCCGGCGGCGGGGCTCGGCAGGCGGGCGCCCAGGGCGGGGGCGCGCGAGGCCAGCAGCGGGGCCGCGCGAGCGGGGCGAGCGGAGGCGGGACCCGCGGCGGTCCGTGCCTGAGGTACAAGGGGGCAGCGCCGTCAGTGCACGTGCACGCCTCGCGCGTCGTCCTCGGCCGCATAACAGCGCATCGGCAATTGCCCGCAGAAAGAGAGTTGTGTGTGTGTGTGTGTGTGTGTGTGTGTGCGGGGGGGGGGGGGGGGGGGGGGGGGGGGGAGACAGAAAATTGTGGCGATATGATCATTGCCAGCGTTGGCCAAGCCACGAAGTAGAGGTGGAGGAACCGCCTAGGCAGGCGAGCAACCGCCTCGTTCGTTGTCGATCCAGCCGTGAGTTTTCACGTCCGCCGAACAACCTATCGATCCGGCGTCTCGGTGCAGATCATCAGGGCCCCCGGGGAAGGGGGGGCTCACGTTAGCGGCCGCGGCCAGAGCGGAGCGTGCCATCGCAGCAACCATCCTGCGCATCAACTCGCGGCAAATGTGGAGACGTAGGCCTTCGGCTAGTTCGTGCGCCAAGCGACGCGAATGTGGGGTGGCAGGGGAGCGGCGGCGCGAGGCCAGCAAGCGGGGCGGTTGACGGGTGTTGGAATAGGGGTGACACCGGCGGCGGCGTCTTGCTACGTCACCAACGCAATTAGCAAGGCGGATGGATGGCGGGTCGGTGTCGGCACGTCGGCACCTGCCGCCCGGTCCTGTCCGGCAGGCGGTCGGGCGGCGGTGTCGTCATGGAACCGGTAGAATATTCGTCATGTACCCATCTGTGCAACGTGCATTTAACGTGTAACCCCACCATACCATGTACGAACGCCGGAGAATAAACTACTATAAACTGCATAATAAATTGATCAGAAACGTACCATGGTTGGATATGTGTTGCGCCGTCTCCCAGAACTTTCCAGAGGGTTCGCGATGGATCAACAGTGCCAGTGGAGGGCTCATGTCGGCCAGTAACTGTCTAGACGAGCAAGCATCAGCAGCTAGCCGGGGAAGCGCCGAGCTATCTGTTCTATACGGTTGCCGCTGTGCCAGCCGCTGCAAGTCTATTCGACGCGGTGATGCGTGCTTGCATGCATCCGTGACCACTAAAACATTTACCGATCCAGGGAAGATGCCAGAGGTGTGATTATGGGGTTTTAGAGGGTTTCAGAGCATCGAGCCCCGCGCAATCGACCCGGATGCGCCCAAGCTGAGCGAGCATGAAGGGACTACACCCTGCAAGCAAAGCCAGTTATGAGATAATACTGTAATAGCACCTACCATCAGGCAGGTGAGGGCGCTTGAGTGTGAGGGGAAAAGGCAGATTCCTCGCTCAGCGGTTAGGTCATCGGTCATTACAGCAGCCCCGAGCCCCTGCCGCATGCCCTCCACTCTGGAATCGCGCTTTGCAAATGCCGCAGCCTGTTGCACATGGCTTCAAGCTGCGGAGGCTTCAGCTGGCGGCTTCAGATACGCATTCGCTGCGTACGACGCCAGTGCCGGCGCCTCCAGCGCCTTGCGTGTGACGGCAGCGTCCTCGTGAATGCGCGCAATCAGCGCCTCGAGGGTCGTGAAGTTGGCCTCCGGTCTGCATTGGGCCGTGCCCAGCACAGACAATGACAGGGCGGGGGGCGGGGGGCGGGGGGGGTCACTGTCAGCGCGTGAAAGGTTTGCAGCAATGGCGGCAGCGGCATTATCGCATACGCAAGATAACTATAACAGAAAATCGCTCAAACATCAATCATGATCGCCAGCGCGGTAGTAGGAACACACTGCGAGAAACAACCCGCTCTACCTGCCAGAGGTGGAATCTACACGTAACTACAGTGAATGCTCTTCTAGAGGTCGCACATGTGAGGCTTCGTGTATCACGGGTCCTTGTGGGTGCGTCGGCGCCTGTTTGCATGCAACCTCAAGATGATAATCACTCCCTGTACTGCTGTAGTTCCCTTGTAGTGCCGTCTACATATGGCCTCTGACAGGTAGAACACATGTTCTTATTCTCAGTGTCGGCACCCGCAGGTGCAGATGACACAGTGTAAGATAGCCCAGCCTCTGACAATGATAACGGACGCGCAGGGTGGCCGGGGATGGCGGGCGGGGTGCGCACCGGATGTAGCCGCAGACCACGAGGCGCAGCTCTTCGCCATAAAACGGCTCCTTGAACTCGTGCAGGATCCATGGCTCGGCCGTGCGGTGCGTGTTCTTGAAGTAGGGGTTCCAGCCGATGCTCATCACCATCTTGTAGACCTCTGGCGAGTCGCCCAGGCTGGCGAACCCTGCAGAGTCACGGACTTTTTAGTGTTGCCAGAATAGAGGGTGTCTACATCATGTGTGAACTCATAGTAACTTGAGACTTAATACAAGCTACGCGTATTTTCAAAACAGAAACCTGTGCTGTCTTTTAACATTTATACTTGAATAATTATAAAAATCTGTGTTTCGTTTCAACCAGGTTTCTCCGTATAATTAGCTTCGTTTACATATTATTACACATTGTGAGACATTACTCATTTTCTTATGCACAATAATAAAAACTGAAGTATGATCATTGATCCCCCTGTCTTTACGGCAAGGGTGCCTTCCTCCCAGCTGTTGCATGCGGACGGTCAAAGACCCGTGAGTGGCGTAGTCAGTGTCCACAGTGCCAGCCGGCACACAGCATGGGGATCCCTCACCGCAGTATATGCCGGACACGGCGCCAGACAGCTCCGCCATGAGCGACTCGGGCGGCAGATTGGCGGTCGGAATGCCGAGCGTGGCGGAACCCCGCCCAAAGCCACGGACAACTGCCCCCTGCGGCGGTGCGCACGTCTGTCAGCATATGACCGTCTCCCGGTAGTCAAGCAGTGCTTCCAGGGCCATTCCGGCAAGGGCCTGCGGAAAGCGAGACAAGGAGGGGACGGCCGGGTGCGGTGGGTGAAGGGACGGGGGGGGGGGGGGGGATGGGGGGGTCGGTAGAGAATTTCTTGGCAGCGCCATGGCGTCGCTTGCCTTGATATACCACTCTGGCTTCATTGGCACCACGCCGTGGATGCAATCCTCGAAGGCAGGCAGCCCAAATTCCTTGGGGTCAAAGTCCATCAGCGAGGGAAGCACCTTGGCGCAGCCGGCCGTGATGTCCGGGTCCATGCCTGGCAGGGACGGGACAGCCACCACCTGCATGCCGGCGGCGATACCGGACTGATGTCCGAGGAGAGCGTCAGTCAGCGACATGCAGGTGCACATGATGCCAATGGTGTCGACCCACAATGCGGGCACCTGATGCGCAGTCCGCCCTCCCCCAGACTCGAGCAAGCGAAAGAAGCACGCTAGATGGGGGTTCCCCCATTTTGGAAAGTGGGAGGCACTGCACCTGAAAGCCTGCCGGCGCATCCTCCACCACCAGGCACTCCTCCGGCTTCACCCCCATTCTGGCCGCCACCTCCAGGTAAATGTCAGGCGCGGGCTTGCCGTTCACCACCTCATCCCCCGTGACGATCACCGGGAAGCGCTCCGCCAGGCGCTGCTTGCAGCACATCTTCTTCTCCAGCGTCTCGCGCGAGGTGGAGGTCCCGATGGCCATGGGCACTCCGTGCGCGGCCAGGTGATCCACCAGCCGTTGCACCCCCGCCAGGAGCTTGCACTCCTGCCATCTGGGCAAGCAGGGGAGCGCACGCCTCGGCCATCACTGCCCCTCTCGATGAACCGTCCCTGATGTACGGCTATCACGGTGAGGAACTCCACTGCGTGCAGGGTAGGTTCACAGTCTCGGGCTCACTTTTCGGACAACTTGGGCTCACTCTCCGCGAAGAGCTCCTCAGCGGTCCTGGGTAGCTCAAGTAGCTTGGCCACCACTCCCCACGCCTGCACGAGTGTTGCATACCCAGGCAACCGCTTATGCGCCGGCACCCTTGACTGGCCTGCCCTAGCGTCCCGGCTGCCATCTAGGCATTCCGCCGGCGCACAAGCGCAGAGGCGTGCGGGTCACCTCAATAGGGCGCTGGCCCAGTGCCGCCTGCTGCACCTCCGCCGTGAGCGACTTGCCATAGCCGGCCACCACCTCGCTCGCGACCCCATTCACCAGCGTTTCTGCCAGACAGCGCGGCACATAAGCGACCGTGAGTGCACGCGCAAGTGCACACCCAGCCAAGCAGGCTGTAGGCGATTGCGGCTGGAGACATCGACGAGACCGCCTGTCCGCGTCCCGACTACTCGCGCTACTGGCCCACGTGGACCACCGCGGCGCCAGCTATTTTCAGCAATCACACAAGCACGCAGCAAGTTGACTTTCCACTGGACGCATGGGGGGTCAGACACCAGCAAGGGCGACTGGCTGAAGCGCACCGGTGTCAATGAGGGTGCCGTCCAGGTCGAACAGAACCGCAGTCACCTTCGGCGGCATCCTGCCCGGCGACTCGACTCGAAGTAGTGCCGCTACCTAGCGCCGCTGCCGTCCCGGGTACTCGTACTGATGCTGCTGCTCTCTCCCGCTAGCGCAGTAAGTGTTGCTGCCGTACCGGTCGCTGACGATGATGATAGATGTAAAGGATAAGTAGTCGCTATATCAGACCACGCAATCTTATTCCGAAATTAAAAACGATGCATGCATGCGTGCGTGTGTGTGTGTGTGTGTGCGTGTGTCCAGTCACAGTAGGTACGCGCAGGCGCGAAGAGGCCGGCGAGGCGCCGGGGGGGGGGGGGGGGGGGGGGGGGGGCATCAGTCTTGATCTAGATGGACTAGTTTATGGGGTTTCCCTCCTTGACCTAACCGCTTTTAGCGACAAGTGCTGCTCAGTGGTACGGGAACAGGCATCTGTTGTTGCGCCCTTTTTCGGGTGCAGCACGAGTAGACATAAAAGCTGCCAGAACAGCTGAGCCTGCCATCTTCCAGTTTTCACTGCGTTCCACGCAGCGATGTAAAAACTGTCTCGTAACCAGTTGCAAGGTCACCCCAGGTTGTTCAAGACCACACCCGGCTCACCACCCGAGTGTGATATTCTCGTCCGTACGTCCGTGCGTTACCATGCCAGATGGAGAAGAACCCGTCGCCGAGCCGACGTTGGAGTCGCTGAACGCAGATATGAGGGCCCAGTCTTCATTACTGCGAGAGTTGGCTACAGGTGTGGCGCAATTGACGGCTCGTGATCGCGTTGTTGATGGGGAAGGGGCACATGGCTCCGGCTCCGGGCAGCGCTTCGCGGGACAGCCGACAGGCAACGGGGGAGCCGCAGAGCGCCCCGACTTGCTAGAGCTAGCCCAGAGCGGCCGTGTCGGAGCAAAATCCGTGAGTGCCGAGGATGACTACCTCGCGGTGCCAGAGCTACTGCAGAGAGCAGAGTCTGGTTACGAGGCCGTTCGACCGGTCAGCCGAGTGCCTGGACTCTTCCCCCTGAGCACCGACCTAACGAACGAGTACCTCAAGCAGGACGACCGGCGTCTGCCGGCCCAGGAGGAGTATTTGTGGATGTCGTGTTTCGGGGCCCACATGGCCGCACTTTTCGTGGCTCTCGACGAGCTGCTACCTTATTACATCCCTGCCGCTAACCAGGACTTCACCCCCTACCTCGCGAGAGCTCGGAATCACGCCGAGGCCATCGACAAGGCGTTTCGTTTTCGTTTGGCTTTCCTGCGGAGGCTAAATGAGATCAAGCGTGTGCACGGTGACCAAGGTGTGCTGGACGTGCTGCGAGCCCAACATTTTCAGCCTGCTTCGGAGCATCTGGGTTCCGCGATTTTTGGGGACCTCATGAAGGACTACGAGCGTCGCGTCTTCGAGGCGACCGTTGCCAGCAGCGCAAAGGCAACCGCTACTGCCCGAGTAGTAGCTGCAGCTGCAGGTCGCGGGCGTGGGCGAGGACGTGGCGGCGGGCGTGGACGTGCCTGGCCGCGAAGGTGAGCACGAGTGACGGTGTAGGGCGCCTTTTGTCGGAGCTGCTGGAGCTTTGCGAGGCCACCTTTCGGTGACCGCCGCAAGACGCACCCTTGCAGCGCAACGGCGAGATGAGCGCCCTGTGCCAGGGCCTGACCCCCCCACCTTACAGACTTCCTTTAGACCTTCCTCGGTGCGGCGCTTCTTACAGCTACAGCCGAGTGCGGCTCATCCATCCGCACACCTGCACATGGCGGCTCAACCAACCGCTTTTCTTACCACCCCATCTCTGCGTCCGTCGGTTGTTACACTACGTGTCACAACTGGTTCGCAACGACCAAGTTTCGCGCGTGTACGTTATGCACGGGACAGGCGCTACGAGCACGAAGGGCGCGCGGGGCGGCCCTCTTACCTGAACCTAGCCCCGCAAACCCGTACTGCGGCTACTGCAAACCCGTCCAGCAGCTACCGGCCAACCGCCGGAAACCTAACCGCTGCTGCCGAGTACTTTGCGAACAGTAGTCGTACCGGTGGAACTCTGTCGGTAAAACGACGCACTTACGTAATTGACGAGCCCGCAGCTGTCGCTCCGTGGGCTGCGTCACTGCGATCCCGGTTGCAGGACGCGTTCGGCTCGGACGAGCTGGGCCAGCGAACGCTCGACCTGCTCTCCAGCTCCCCCAGCGCTCAGACCCTCAGACCCGGCAGACTGTCTCAGTTCGCGGAGTTTTGCCACGACTCTGAAAACATCAGTCCGTTGGAGGCGACTACCGCTACTGTCGTTTGGTACGTTGCCTCGATCGGGGAGCGAGGGCACATCGCAGCTAAGTCGCTGCAACCCTACCTGTCTGCAATCAACACGTTCTTCGAGCTGCACAACCTCGTCCCAATCGCCAAGGATAGTCTGCACCTAACTTCAGCAAGGCGTGGGCTGATGCTGCGTCAGCGCCGGCTGGACGCTGCCCCTTTGCGTGTCCCTCTCCTGCGGATGTAGCCTATCGCTTCGTCACAAAGGCCGAGCTAATTGTCTCTGCTCCTTACCCAGAGTACCACCTCGACTTCCGGGCTCTCTTGGCCTCGGTTGTCAACTTCATGTTCTTTGCCATGGGCCTTACTGGCGTGTCCTGTCGAGTGCAAGATGTGCATGTCGACACCTACAACATCACCTTGCAAGTGTACCGCGAGAAGGGTCGCGCTGGCCGACGGGGACCCGACGACCTGCGCGTGCTTCTCCTTCCTGTGTCCGAGCACCCTCGAGTGGCACGTCTCTTGCACCACTTCATCGCCAACGTCCAATCTGTCCCCCTGGTTACTGTTGGCTTGGCTGCGTCAAACTTCTGGGCTGTCGCTGCGGCCGAGCAGTCACAACCTTGGACTGCGGCTACAATGTCAGACTGGATGTCTGCAGCCATCAGTCTGGTCAACGCTGCCCCCCATGCTGGCACTTCCTGGACTTCACACAGTCTTCGCAAGGGCGCAGCCTCTGCAGCGAATGCCATCGGAGTGCCATTGTCCCACATTCGCTACCAAGGCGGTTGGGCCACTAACTCTGACGTCGTTCTGGACTACATCGACCCCAACGTTCTTCCTTCACCTGGCGCATGGTTCTTCTTTGGACACATCGCCCCCCTCCGCCACTTCCAAGTCCAACAGGACTCCGCAGCGGTGGCCTTCCCAGTGCCTCCTTCATGACTTGGCGCTACCTCTTCTCCGTCAATCCACCGCTCTCTCCGTTCGCTCAAGGCTGGCAAAACCAGACTCAACTTTGAAATGATCTAAACTAGTTTATGGGGTTTCCCTCCTTGACCTAACCGCTTTTTAGCTACAAGTGCTGCTCAGAGGTACGGGAACTAGGCATCTGTTGTTGCGCCCTTTTCGGGTGCAGCACGAGTAGACATAAAAGCAGCCAGAACAGTTGAGCCTGCCATCTTCCAGTTTTCGCTGCGTTCCACGCAGCGCCCCCCCTGACTCCGTTTTCCCTCCACGCTTTCGCTAAACCATCCTGCCAATTTCGGCTCTTGACCGCGTAAAACAGCCTGCGCGACCTTTTTGGCAAAACCAGACTCAACTTTGTCCAAGTCATGTTGGACTTGGAAGTGGCGGAGGGGGGCGATGTGTCCAAAAAAGAACCATGCGCCAGGTGAAGGAAGAACGTTGGGGTCGATGTAGTCCAGAACGACGCTTGAGTTAGTGGCCCAACCGCCATGGTAGCGAACGTGGGACAATGGCACCCCGATGGCGCTCGCTGCAGAGGCTGCGCCCTTGCGAAGACTGTGCGAGGTCCAAGAGGTGCCAGCGGGGGGGGCAGCGTTGACTAGACGGACGGCTGTCAGTGGACAGCCAATCTGACATTGTAGCCGCAGTCCAAGGTTATTTTGACTGCTCGTCCGATCTGACAGCCCAGAAGTTCGACACAGCCAAGCCAACAGTAACAAGGGGAACTGACCGGACGTGGTCGAGGAAGTGGTGCAGGAGACGCGCCACTCGGGGGTGCTCTGACACTGGGAGGAGAAGTGCGCGTAGGTCGTTGGGTCCCCGTCGACCAGCGCGACCCTTTTCTCGGTACACTTGCAGGGTGATGTTGTAGGCGTCGACGTGCACGTCTCGTACTCGACAGGACACGCCAGTAAGGCCCTTGGCAAAGAACATGAAGTTGACAACCGAGGCCAGGAGGGCTCGGAAGTCGTGGTGGTACTCTGGGTAGGGAGCAGACACAATCAGGTCGGCTTTTGTGACGAAGCGGTAAGCTACATCCGCAGGCAGAGGGGCGCGTAAGGGGGCAGCGTCCAGTCGGCGCTGGCGTAGAATCAGCCCACGCCTTGTTGATTGAAGTCAGGTGTAGGCTGTCCTTAGCGATTGGGTCGAGGTTGTGCCGCTCGAATAACGTGTTAATTGCAGAGAAATAAGGCTGTAGCGACTTAGCTGCGATGTGTCCTCACTCGCCGATCCAAGCAACATACCGAACGACAGTAGTAGCAGTAGTCGCCTCCAGCGGGCTGATGTTCTCGGAGTCGTGGCAGAACTCCGCGAATTGAGACAGCCGGCCGGCGTAGCTCTTGAGTGTCTGAGCGCTGAGGGAGCTGGAGAGTAGGTCGAGCGTCCGTTGGCCCAGCTCGTCTGAGCCGAACGCGTCATGCAGCCGGGATCGCAATGAAGCAGCCCACGGAGCGACAGCTTCGGGCTCGTCAATCACGTAAGTGCGTCGTTTTACCGACGGAGTTCCACCGGTACGACTAATGTTCGCAAAGTACTCGGCAGCAGCGGTTAGGTTTCCGGCGGTTGGCTGGTAGCTGCTGGACGGGTTTGCAGTAGCATCGGTACGGGTTTGCGGGGCTAGGTTCAGGTAAGAGGGCCGCCCCGCGCGCCCTTCGCGCTCGTAGCGCCTGTCACGCGCTCAACGTACCCGCGCGAAACTTGGTCGTTGCGAACCAGTCGTAACACGTAGTGTAACAACCGACGGACGCAGAGATGGGGTAAAGAAAGCGGTTGGTTGAGCCGCCATGTGCAGGTGTGTGGATGGTTGAGCCACACGCGGCCGTAGCTGTAGGAAGCGCCGCACCGAGGAAGGTCTAAATGAAGTCTGTAAGGTGGGGGGGTCAGGTCCTGACACATGGCGCTCATCCCGCCGTTGAGCTGCAAGGGTACGTCTTGCGGCGGTCACCGAAAGGTGGCCTCGCAAAGCTCCAGCAGCTCCGACGAAAGGCGCCCCACATCGTCACTCGTGCTCACCTTCGCGGCCACGCCCGCGTCCCCCGCCTCGTCCTCGCCCACGCCCACGACCTGCAGCTGCAGCCGCCACTCGATCAGTAGCGGTCGCCTTCGCGCTGCTGGCAACGGTCGCCTCGAAGACGCGACGCTCGTAGTCCTTCATGAGGTCCCCAAAAATCGCAGAACCCAGATGCTCCGAACCAGGCTGAAAATGCTGGGCTCGCAGCACGTCCAGAACACCTTGGTCACCTTGCACACGCTTGATCTCATTTAGCCTCCGCAAGAAGGCCAAACGAAACCGAAACGCCTTGTCGATGGCCTCGGCGTGGTTCCGAGCTCTCGCGAGGTAGGGGGTGAAGTCCTGGTTGGTGGCAGGAACGTAGGGCAGCAGCTCGTCGAGAGCCACGAAAAGCGCGGCCATGTGGGCCCCGAAACACGACATCCACAAATACTCCTCCTGGGCCGGCAGACGCCGGTCATCCTGCTTGAGGTACTCGTTCGATAGGTCGGTGCTCAGGGGAAAGAGTCCAGGCACTCGGCTGACCGGTCGAACGGCCTCGTAACCAGATTCTGCTCTCTGCAGTAGTTATGGCACCGCGAGGTAGTCATCCTCGGCACTCACGGATTTTGCTCCGACACGGCCGCTCTGGGCTAGCTCTAGCAAGTCGGGGCGCTCTGCGGCTCCCCCGCTGCCTGTCGGCTGTCCCGCGACGCGCTGCCCGAAGCCTGAGCCATGTGCTCCCTCTCCATCAACAACGCGCTCACGAGCCGTCAATTGAGCTACAGCTGTAGCCATCGCTCGCAGCACATCTGCTTGCAGCGACTCCAACGTCGGCTCCGCGACGGGTTCTTCTCCATCTGGCATGGTAACGCACGGACGTACGGACGAGAATATCACACTCGGGTGGTGATCACTGTGAGATTCAGATGTGACGTAAATGTGCCCTACTGGTGACGAACGACGACATACGGGGACGATACGGGACGGACGAGGGACGTGGATTTCATACCCAGTAGCGACGACTATCGCGCGCGACCTGTAAAGTACTATATGAATTTCTCGTTTCCATAATTTCATCAAATTGATATGCGCACGCGGGCTCGCGTGTCGCCCGCCGACGCGGAGCACCCGGGCTAAGTACAGGCGGATGTACGCACTCATTGCACATCGCCGCACATCGCTGACCGCACATCGCTGACCGCTGACCCCGCGGTGTGCCGCGATGTGCGGCACGACGGGCGGAGGTGTGGGCGGATGTAGGTGGTACGGTAGGTGGTAGGCGGTAGGTGGTGTTCGTAGGTGCGCGTTTTAATGCAGCCGCCCTAACTGCTGATGATTGTGTAACGCCCCAGCACGCGCATGAAGTACGGGGTCGCCTCACGGTCACCGCCGCTCACCGTTGAATCAAGCGCGGACAGCCGCGCACTCGCATCTGTGTTGCCTGCCGGTGGTGGGTTACATCCACCCCAACTCTCAACCCCCCCCCCCCCCCCCCCGCCCCCCGCGCGCGGCAGCAGGCATGCCGGCAAAGGGATGGATAGCGAGTGTGTCGAAGGATGGCGTGTACACATGCAAGCACTGCCACGGTATCGTGACGGGTAGTAGTGAAAGGACGGCGCGAGAGCGGCACTTCCGGAAATACCCGAACTGTAGCCACTTGTTGAAGCGTGCGGCTAAGTTGCGCCGCAAGGCCGCCTTATCACAAGCAGCAGCAGCAGGGGCGGCAGCAGCAGCAGCAGCAACAACAGCAACAAGCGCGGCAGCAGGAGTAGCTGCAACCGTCGGAAACGGCCCGCCGGCGCCGGTCTCGGACGACGGCGGCTCGAAGGTGGACGATGTGATGGGCGTGGGGGAGGACCCCGTTGGCGAAGACGGTATGGACATCGACGCGCCTGCGTGGTCGCCGGCGGGCGTCGAACCCGCGATGAGGGCGTGATATGGAAAGGCGATCCCGGCGACTTCTATATGAAGGTCATCGCCAAGAAGTTCCGGGGAGTATGGCACTACGGCGTGATAACCGGCCTCGTTACCGAGTGGGTGTTGGAGGACTACGGCGGGGCGACCCAGTGGCGCGCTGTTTTCGAGGACGGGGGCATTGTGGGCCTTCTGCGTTCAGAGGTGAGTGGGCCCGGCCTGCGTGCTGGTGGCACCACTCAACTGCGGTTGTATGGAATCACACGCACCCGCCCGGTCGGCGTGGCAGGTTGTGGAGGCTATGGCGGCTGCCCAGGAGCACCCCCCTGTGGATGCGGACGGGGAGGCTCGCTTGGTAACCGTCCATCAAGGCGATGACTTGTCCAGTGAATCACGCACCTTGCCCGGCGTGCGTTCAACACAAACCCGGCTGGCGGAGGCCAAGCACAACACTGGCTGCCATGGCGTGTGCCATGTGCATGTGGTCCTGGGCTATGTCAGCATGATCAACCTCTTCCCCCTCGCGCCGTTCCACCTGTTTTTTTTTTGGCTTGGGAAGGGACTTCTGGAGGAAATTTGTCACCGTGCAGGGCCACATTGGATTCCGAGCTATGAAGCAGGAAGACCGGCGCCAGGCTTTAGTCCCGATACCCAGCAACTTTGAACGCGGGTTGCGCCCTTCGTTTGCAGTGTCCAAGAATCGAAAGGTAACCCCCCCCCCCCCCCCCCCCGCGGGCGTGGGCGTGGGCGTGGGCGTGGGCGTGACGGCATTCCCCTCCATGACTGCAGGGTCAGGCAAGGTGACGGTGCAGTCCGGCTGGGTCATGGAGGACTGCTTGCACCACATGGAAACGTTTTCCATTCTTAACGCCGGTCCGCTGCTCGAGGAGGCCCGGGTGAAGGCGATCATGACCGAGAAGGAGCTTCGCGTCCCCAGGCGGTGCTTGGGCACATGTACAAGCGCATGCAAGGAGCTGCGTGGTTCGTCACGCGGTGGGGGGTTGCAGAATGTGGTGACGGACAAGGACGGCCCCGAGCGCAAGCGCAGGTGGACGCGCTCACTAGGGAGGGGAGGACTCGATACCCCGCGCGGCGCCAAGGCGCGGCGGCCGGGGCAGCGCGGCGCCAAGGCGCGGCGGCCGGGGCAGCGCGGCGCCAAGGCGCGGCGGCCGGGGCAGCGCGGCGCCAAGGCGCGGCGGCCGGGGCAGCGCGGCGCCAAGGCGCGGCGGCCGGGGCAGCGCGGCGCCAAGACAGCGCATACAGCGGAATCGGCGGAAAGGGATGCATTACAAGCTGTGGACGGCAGCCGCTGAAAACTATGCGGTCATGCCGCAACAACCCAGCACTGGCTTCCTGGATACCTCTGATCTGGCTGACGGCGGCGGGCTGCGGGATGCAGGGCCGCATGACTGAGGTGGCGGTGCTGGTGAGCCCGCAGAGTCTGCATGCGGCGGAGGCGGCGCAGCCGCATAGGCACTAGACAATGCTCTGAAGCGAGCCCCAATTGTCTGCCCAGCGCCTGCCCCAATGTAACGCACCAGCTTGGCAGCAATTGGCAGCTTCTTTTGCCCCCCCCCCCCCTCCACCCACAGACACACTACCAATACCAGTTTCTCATCCCGGCGGGCAGTTGATGCGTATACCCAGGCTTGTGCGTACGCGGTGCGGGGGGGGGGGGGGGTAATCACTATAGCTAAGCTAGTGATGTGAGATATG